>VDFB02367412.1:0-69371 GCA_007258455.2 Sequoia sempervirens
CTGTCTAACCACCCTAACCAAAATAAAATGATAATATTTTTTTATAAGATTTTAGATATTAGTAGAGGACTCATTTCCCGATGTGATGCATATTTTTTGTAATTTTTTTCCAAGTAAATAATTAATTATGAATTTTTTATTACAACTTTTAAAAAATATAAAAAACTTGTATGTCTAACCACCTTAACTTGGTCAAAACTTCATGATTTTTTTTTAAATTTTTTTTAATACTATAGTATGTGAAGCATAGAATGTGATACATGTTTTGGATTCAAAAAAAGTGATACCATTTGAAAGCTATAATTTTTTTTCAATTAGTCTATCAATCAACACTTTAGTCATAATTTGAATAGAAAATGAATAATAATTACTTATTAAACTCAAAGTAAAGCATAATTTATATTGTTGGAAAACTAATAATCTCCTTTAAAAACCCTTTTCATTTCATCAATTTTGGGTAAAAAATAAGTCGTCAGCTACATACCCATCATATTGCCACTTTTTGGCCCATCATGATCCTGCACATACCTGGAGGTGGAGTGGAATCCTACACTACTATGCATGGAAAATAATTATTTTATGAGGTTTCTCAAGAATTGTCCATGCACTAGAAATTCTTGACCTTTTCCTAGCCTACTGTGCATGGAAAATTAAGAAAAGAAATGTTTCAGGAATTTTCCATGCACTGGCAATTCCTGTTCTTCTCCTGTCATGTTCTGGAGGTAATATGAGTCTTCACCAACCTTTACAACAATGAAAAATGGTTCTAACCATAGAGATTGAAATTTCCCATGCTTCCCTTTGTCTTGACTCCTAGCATTCCACATGAGAACCATGGCATTTAATTCATTTTTTTTCCTTTAGATTTTTTGTCATATAGGTATTTCATCTATAATTGTTTCTTCCTATTGTGTTGTTGAGCTTGGTTCAGGTATCCTCATCAAGTTCCATTAAATCCTCCATCCTCTCCTCCATAAGTTCAGGAATGCCTAAGTCTTCTTGCAAGATGAACCTACATACTAGTAACAAAGTTATATAAAGGGAGCCTAGCTTGAGTCCCATACACAAGTTCAAAAGGAAATTTTCTAATGGCCTTTATAGTGAATCTATCCACCCATAAGGCTAGTCTCAAATTGGAATCCTAGGCCTTTTCGTTATTATCCAACATTCTTTTTATGATCTTCTAGATGCTCTTGTTGTTGGATTCAAATTGCCCGCTCGTCTATGGGTGATATGGTGAAGAATATGAGATCACTATTCCATAGGACTAGAAAAAATCCTTGAATTTGTTTGACTTAAAGGACATCCCATTATCAGTTATAATTCCTGCTGGCACCCCAGATTTGGTTATGATATTTTCTAATAGAAATTTTATTACCACCTTACTAGTTGCTTCTTTGGTAGGTATATCTTCCACCCATTTTGTAAAGTAGTCTATGGATACTAATATCCATATGTGTCCTCCAATATATTTCTCTACAATTTCTCCTATGAAATCAATTCCCCATTGGTGGAATGGAGCCTCAACTTTCAAAGGTCTTAAAGGAAATGCCCCTTGATAATTCAATTTCCTAGAAAACTTTTGACATGCTTCACATTTTCTAGTATAATCACAGGCATCATTGAAAAATCTAGTCCAATAGTAGCCTACCCTTAAAACCTCATGTGTAGTGATCTTTGTTGAGAAATTCCCTGCACATACTCCTTCATGCATTTCCTTCAAAAAATTCCTTGTTTGATTTTTATCTAGGAACAACAAAAAAACACCATATCTATTCTTCCAATAGAGATCCCCTTTCATGAATATATAATTTGAAGCCTGCAGTTTAAGCATCCTTTTCTTGTTATCATTAAATCCTTCAGGAAATTTCATATGTTTAAGATAATACACAATATCAATGTACCAAGGTGTGTACTCAATACTAGTAATCATTTTTCATCATTCAAATTACACACTTGAGCAACTTCAATATTTGTTTCATCCATTAATTTGGATAATCCTCATCCTCTTACAAGCTTGGTGATTTGAAACTCAATGTCAAATTCTTGGATTTTATTTATCCATCTACACCTACGGCTTGTTACTTCATATTATACAAACACATCTTTTACTACAACATTAGGTACAAAAGCTATCACTTTTTCTCCCACCAAATATGATCTAAATGCTTTGACAACTTTTACTAATGCGTGTACCTATTTATGTACAATGTCATATTTCAATTCTGCATTTTGGAGGGATTTGTTGAAGAAAGAAATAGGTTGTTCATATCCCTCATCATTTTTTGTAACATTACTACTGCAATTGTGTGATAGGATGCAAATGAAAATATTTGAAAAGGATTACTGAAATCAGGGTAATTTAATACTGGAGAATCCTTAATTTCTCTCTTGATGGATATGAATGCATCTAAAGCATCAGTTGTCTAGTCAATCTTTGCACCCTTCTTTAACATCTCTGACATTGGCTTCACTATCTCAACAAAGTTTGATATAAATCTTCTCACAAAATTTGTTTTCCCAAAGAAAGACTGGATGGCTTTAACTATCTTAGGATTATGAATCTTTTCTATGGTGTCCACCTTTTCTAGATCAATCCTCACCTCTTCTTTGGACACTATGTGCCCCAATAACTTTCCCTCTGTTACAACAAAATGACATTTTTTAGGATTTAAGGAGATTCCATATTCAATGGATTTGATGAATTTTTTTTCCAAATGCTCAACATGGTCTTTTTCCTTCTTTGAATATGCAGTTAAGTCATCCAGGTATACCAAAATTAGTACATTAATTAGATCAGCAAATGCAACATCCATAGCTCTCTGGAAAGTTGCACCAACATTTGTGAGTCCAAATGGCATTCTAACATATACATATGTTCCCCATGGTGTGGTGAAGGTTGTTTTGTATTTCTCTAATTCCTTAACTTTCACCTTGTTATAACCTAAAATCCATCCATCATAGATAGCAACTCACATCCCATGACCCTCTGCAACATAGCCTCCATGTTTGGGAGTGGGTAGTTGTCCTTAATAGATGACACATTTAAGTTTTAGAAGTCTACACAAAGCCTCATGTCTCCATTTTTATTTCTAATAGGTACTAAATTAGAGACCCAAGATGAATGTATGATAGGCTTGATGATATCTCCTTCCCTAAGCTTCACAAGTTCTTCATGCATTTTAGGCTCTAATGGGTCTTTGTTTCTGTCTAAAAGGTTTTTCATCTGGTTTCAATGGGATCTCATGTTGGAACAAATCTTCTCTATATGATTTGAGATCATCATAAGACCATGCAAATACATGCTTGTATTTCTTAAATAGTGTAATCAACATCTTCTTGATTGTTGAGCTTATCTTTTTCCCAATGTACACCCTTTTAGTGGATAATTTAGTTCCAAGGTTGACTTCTTTAATGTCTTCCCTTTCTATTAGTCTTTGTTTCATAAGGGCTCAGTCATTTCCATCAAATACCCTCTCCAATGCCACAAGTCCTTTAGGAATCTTGTTAGTCTTGAGTTGAACAACTTCTTTTCCAAATATAGTTTACTTTCCATCTACTTCTTCCACAAATGCATTAAAATCAATTTCTTGGGCTTCATACTAATGAATGCAATGTAAGAACTTGATCAAATTAGTATCATCATTAAAAAAATTCCAACTATAGATGTTATCGGGGATTGTAGGTCTTGCTTTGAGCTCAACTTGTGAAATTTCTGCTAGAGTGACATCATCTCTCTTCAAAGCTACATTCGCTAAGAAGTCTTCTATTAAATTCTTGGACTTGTCTATCCATTCAATAGAGAAAGCATCAAACAATTAAATGGTGTCCCACACAACATTTTTGTACTGCTTTAGCCTTTTACATTTTTTGTGGCATACTTTGATCTCACTTGTGAAATAATCAACTCAAAATCTCCAAAAATAGTCAGTAACTTAGTTTTGTGTTTGACAGCCATGTTCAATCAAATTAGTAGAGCCTCATATGCTGCTATGTTATTTGTACTTTCAAATGTCAACAAGAATGAATATTTGAATTTTGTACCCTCAGGTGATATGAAAACCACTCTTGCTCCATTACCTTATTTACTACATTCTCCATCAAAATACATTCACCATACACCATGCTCATTCTTGGAGACATCCCTATAAATTGGATTAGTATTCAACAATTCAGGCTATGAATGCACTATTCTAAAACTTCCTAAGTCTATGACATCATAAAAGAAATTTATCTGATTTTGATCAACATATTCCACAATTTGGTTCACTCTTGGTTCTCTATACAATTTAACCTCTTCACCATTTATTGGTATTTTGGCATAGGATAAGTCAAATTGCACATTTCCTCCCACTGAAGTAGTCCATTGTCTTAATAGGAGCATCCCAAAGTGACGGGGTGTGTCTATTACAGTTATGTCAATTGTGTATGTTGCTTGTGGACAAGCAACTAACTTTACTTCTACATCCTTCATGATTACTACAATAGGAACATACCTACTATCAATAGCATAGAATTTACCACCAATAGTGTTCACCCACATGCTAACCTATTTCATTACCCCTACTAGCATGATGTTAATAGCAGCTCCTAAATCAATCATGCAATTTCTCACCATTTTGTTATTTATGAGCAATGTAGTAAAAAATGGATCAACTTGTGGAGGATTCACTAATGTATCACCAAGAAAAACTTCAAGAAATTTTATGTCTCCCTACCTACCACTATTGATCTTGGTGATTTATTTATTCTCCAGACTTATACTTTTATTAGTTCCATTGGATATTAGATGAATAACACTATCTCCATATTCTTTTATCTTCATCATTTCCAATAGTGGAACATATATTTTTACCTGGGACAATGCTTGCATGAAATAAAATGAAGAGGTGTTTTCTGCTTTGGCTATCCTTCTTTGTTCTAGTGGTTCTCCTTTATTTTCTTCCTTTTCATTTTTATTTGATTCATCATGTTTTTGTTTGCTTTTGTATAATCCCTTGTCTTCTTCTTTAGGAATATGCTTTTTCTCATTCTTATTGGGCTCCTCATTCTCTACCTTCTTTGGTTTTTCCTACGTTGTTTCTTTATCTTTCACAAACAATCCTCTTGGAGTTCCTTCATTTGCATTTTTCGTTTTGTTTCTTAGCCTATAGCTTCTTTTGCTTGCTACACTACAACAATGGTTAAATCTTTGATCTCTTCCTCAGTTGGCCTTCTCAATTTATAATTACTTGATTTTGGTGGTGTATAGGGAGGATGTGATTCATCATTTCTTTCATTCTCTTGATCAGAAAAGAAATGTTGTTCTGCCATGTTAATATTGTACCTCTAGTTTTTTACACTATATTCATAGCCTTCATCTCCCGAGGATGAATATTCTTGTTCAACTGGATGTAGGGTATGTGAAGCTAGATATATTTTGTGATATTCTTCTTCATTGTCATATGGGAATTCTATTAAACTGGCGCATGGAAACTGAGAGGGGGGTGAATCAGTTGTCACACAAATTCAAACTTGAAACTTTATCACTTATCAATTCTTCAACCACACTATTCTATTATTAATTATGAGAATGAAACATAAATAACATAAATTAAATCAACACAATAAACACCAAATTTTTACGCGAAAAACCCGATAAGGGAAAAACCATAGTGAGGGTTAACTCACAATATAAAGATTATAAAACTAAATACAAAGGCTCACTACCAAGGGCTCACTATACAAATACAAAGGCTCACTACCTACAAAGAACTCACTATCCAATTACAAAGAATCACTTCCTACAAAGGACTCACTATCCAAATACAAAGGCTCACTGTCCAATAGGGAGGTTCACTACCTACTAATACAAAAGAGAGAAAATGTTCCACCACAATGTTTAACACACCTTCACAACTTTGAAAATAATTGCAGAAACCTTTAGCTCACTGCCTTCAGGAATTTGACACAATAAAATCAACTGTCAAAACTCACTCACACTCACACACTTCTACTCTTATGATTTGTGGTTTACTTTCCTCACTTCAAATCACACTATCAGACAAATCTTTACAATTCAACTTTCTTTTATACCATTCTCAACCTTAGAAGCATTTACCAAGGTCGGCCACAAATAACCCATTTCATAAATTAAAATTAGGTCAGAAACTCAAAATTCCCATAGTGGAAAGGAATAAGAGTGGACCAATAAAATTATTTTTCAAAATAAAAATAACATTCTCGAATCAACCACACACTTCCTCAATTAATTTTTTATTCTTCGAATGAAGTGTAAACACCATGTCGGCCAAACCTAATGAAAACACAAATGAACAATGATGCACACGCTTCCCAGCATGAAGATGACACCTCGACACCTCGACACACTCCAATATTAATGAGAATTCACCTCAGACTTCTTCAGATATGTTCACAACAAAAAAATATACTTAATACACTTAATACCTTTCACCAAATCATCCAAACTATGCAAACCTGCACTAGAATATAGAAACATGACTTCCAGATTACCAAACTTCAACCTTCTTTGCCAAAACATAAAGAACACCATCAAAAGACAAATCCCAGATCCACAAGATCTAAAAAAAAACAACAGAGGAATGTAGAGAAAAAAAATTTCTCCCAGTCCCTAGAAGATCAATTCTTCTGGTAGAACACACATACTGGTGGAAACAACTTTCACATACCATCTCATAAGAAATTGAAACTCAAAATATATCACCATCAGATCACCATTATGAAATCTTCAAAACCACACAACCATAGGATCAACATAGAAGAAATGTGGAGCACATACCATAGCACAATCTGAACACATTCATCACTCTGACTTCTCTTCTTTATTAATTTTCTCAAAAGAACTTGGAAACTCATCAACACAACACATCTGCAACTATATAAGATAGCTCCATGTAATCACAAAATCTCAGCAACATCTCAACTATACATGTGCAATCTACAACATAATAAATAGTGTTGACATCAATGACAACATCAATGACAACACCACCCAATTATCCCATACTTGCAACAATCTTCCCCTTTGTCATTGATGGCAACACATGGTGTGAAAAACCTTTAAAGACAACAACCTACACAATATTTTGGGGGAACACCTTCTCTTCTACTACAACTATTTTTCACATAACTTTCTCTCCCCATTTGAAATCAATGGAAAAGAATAGATACTCTGATTACTCTCCCTTAGGAGTACACCCATCCTGTAACAATGAAAACCTTTTCTACTCCCCCTGTGGAGTAGACCAATCTATTAGTCTAGATAAAAAAATAATTTGTGAATTCACTAGACTGATGCACCTTCATGTGCACTTAGTTTAGAGGTCCAATGACCCCCAACCTCACCCTAAGATATTAAAAAGTATCCTTCAGAAGATCCTTAGTGAATATGTCTGCAATTTGTTCCTTTGTTGTCATATACTCCAATCGACTTCATTCTCCAACACTTTTTCTCCTATAAAATGATATTTGATAGATATGTGATTTCTTCTTGAATGCATAACCGAGTTCTTTGAAGTATTTATTGCACTTGTGTTATCACATAAAATAGAAATAGGCTCATCATATACCACTCAAATGTCCTTTAGAGTTTTCTTCATCCACATAACCTATGTGCAACAAGATGCTGCAACAATATATTATGCCTCTACAATGGATAAAGAAACTAAGTCTTGCTTTTTACTCAACCATGAAACTAATCTTCCACCAGGAAAGAAATCACCACCACTGGTACTCTTCTACTCATCTATACATCCAAAACAATTAGCATTTGTGTAAGCACTCAGAGTACAATCATCACTCTTAGGATATTGTAATCCATATTTTGTTGTACCTTTAAAATATCTAAATATTCTCTTCACTACTATAACATGCGTTTCTTTAGGATCTGCTTGTAATCTAGCAACTAAAAATACTACATGTATAATATCCAATCTGGTAGCAATGAGATACAATAGTCCGTAGATCATCAATATGTATTTTCTCTTACCAGTCTTAGCAGATTCGTCATCTTTGCTTAGTTTACATCTGGTTACCATAGGACTACAAACTGGTTTAGAATCCTCCATCCCAAACATCTTCAACAACTCTTTTACATACTTAAATTGTGAAATGAATATCGCTTTGTTAGTTTGATTCACTTGTAGACCAAGAAAGAAATTCAATTCACCTATCATTGACATCTCAAATTCTTTTTGCATCTCTTTAGCAAAATTTTTACACATGCCATCATTTCCACCAAAAATGATATCATCAACATACACAACTACTATCAAATTTTGTTACCTTGTACCTTGAAGTAGAGATTGTTGTTAGTAGAACCTTTGTTGAATCCTTGCTTTGTCAAGTATCTATCCAATCTTGCATACCAAGCTCTAGGAGCTTGCTTCAGTCCATACAACACCTTCTTTAATTTACAAACCATGCCCGGTTTTTTAGACAACTGAAACCCTTTAGGTTGTTCCATATACACTTCTTCCTCCAATTCACCATTCAGAAAAGCTGACTTAACATCCATCTAATACACTCTAAAGTCCTTGTGGGTAGAAAATGCCAAAAAAATCCTGATAGCTTCCATTCTAGCCATAGGGGAAAATTTTTCTTCAAAATCTATTCCTTGAACTTTAGAATATCCTTTGAAAACTAGTCTTGCCTTATTTCTTACAATTTATCCATTTTCATTTAGCTTATTCTAGAACACCCATTTCGATCCAATCACATTATTAATCATAGGCCTAGGGACTAGTTCCCATGTTTTATTTTTTTATATCTTTTGTAGCTATTTTTTCATTGCTCTTATCCAGCTTTCATCTTCACATGAATCACTTATAGATTTAGGTTCTATTTTAGAAAGTAAACACAAATTTACCTCAGCCGCAACTCTACTTCTTGTCTTCATGCCTTCACTCTTGTTTCCAATTATTTGTTCTTCTAGAGGATTCTTCTATACATACTTAGGAGTCCTTACAGTAGGTTCCAACTCATTCTCTTCTTCTTCTTCTTCTTCTTCTTCTTCTTCTTCTTTAGTTTTTCCTTCTTTCTCTTCTTCTTATCTTTATTCTCCTCTGGTACATGTCCACAAATAGGATCATTAGGTTCAACCTTACTTTTCTCAATAGGTCTTTGTATGTCTTCATCAACTTTCACATTAGCACTTTTTATAATCTTCCTCAATCTTTTGTTAAAGCATGTATGCTTTTCTAGTAGTAGAGTATCCGATAATGATTCCTTCATCACATCTAGCATCGAACTTTCCAAGGTTTTCATCATCCCTTTTAATATAACATCTACTTCCAAATACATTAAAATATTTTATAATAGGAGTCTTAACAGTCCATTGCTCAAAAGGTGTCTTTATGTTGTTGTGTCTGATCTTAACTCTATTAAGAACATAAACAATAGTATGTATCACTTCTCTCCAATATACATCCGGTACATTGGAATCTTTCATCATAGTTCTAGTAGCTTCCTGTACTATCCTATTTTTCCTTTCAACTACTCCATTCTGCTGTGGGGTTCTCAGGGAAGAAAACTATCTTTTTATGCCATGCTTCTCATAGAATGCATTAAATTCACCAGAAGTGAATTCACCACCTCTATCAGATCTCAAACACTTGATTTTCAAATTTACTTTATTTTCCACTCTTTCTTTAAATACATTAAACCTATCTAGAGCTTGAGTCCTTTCTCTAAGAAATGTAACCCATGTCATTTGAGTATAATCATCAATAAGCAACATAAAATACATATCTCCATTCAGGTTTCTGGTTCTAGTAGGACCACATAGACTAGTGTGAACTAACTCTAGCATTCTAGTAGTATAGTGTTCTTTTCCCTTAAAGATGCATCTAGTCTGCTTCCCCAACTGACAACTTCTACAAATAGTATTAGTAGGTCTTGTGATTTTAGGTAGTCCTCAAACAATCTCCTTTGAATTGATCTTGACCAAGTTATCAAAATGTACATGTCCCATTCTTTGGTGCCATAACCAACTTCACTAACTTGAGATACCAAGCACTAATAGTCAACTCCCTTCAATTGATAGATGTTTCCATGAGTTCTTCTTCCAACTACAACCATATATCCATTTCCAGATCCTTTCCTAATTTCATAGGTATTGTTCTAAAATAGAAGTTTAAAGCCATTGCTACACATCTAACCAACACTTAGAAGGTTATGCCTCAAACCCTTCACATAATATACATCATCAGTATTGTGCATTCCATCAAAACTAATTGAACCTTTACCACATATCTTAGCTCCTAAATCATCACTAAACATAACTAAACCACCATAATATTTTTCAAGTTTAGTGAACTTACTCTTATCTTCGATCATGTGATTTGAACATCCACTATCAATTACCTAGTAGTCTTCATCTTGTCTTGTATGAAAAGTGGTAACCAAGGTACCTTCCATCATATTCTTCTTAACCTCTAGAGCCTTCTTACACATTTTCTAGAGTTAGTGGATACAGATTTATTTTCCAAAGCTAAGAATAAGCATTCACTATCATCAACCTCATTGTCAGATTCATCATCAAAAATGCCCACCTCTTCCTTAACATAGTACAAATTCTTATACTTCTTATCCTTTCTATCCTTATCCTTATAATCCTTGTTCTTTTTATGTGTAGCCCTATTTAGACATCTAAAAGCATAATGACCAATGTTACCACAACTGAAACATTTAAAGGGTAACATACCTTTATACTTTATGATGCCATTCTTCAATTTCCTGGTGAAGTTTGCTTCCAAATCTTGATCATCATTATTTGGTTATTCAATCTTCAAAGCCTTAAATGTCATTTATTTCTTCTCTTCTATCTTTTCATCTTTCTGGAACTTCTTTATCTCAAATGCTTGCAAGGTGTTGAACAACTCTTCTAGAGTGTACTTCTTAGGATCATACATTTCTTCAATAACAAAGATCTTTTCACTGTAACATTTTGGTAAGGTGATCAAGATCTTCTTGATTATATCTTCATCTGATAGTTTTCCTCCTTTATTTCCAACTTCATTTGCTACCAGTTCAACTCTTTAAAAGAAACTTGTAAATTATTCATCATCTTCCATCTTCAGGTTCACAAATATGTACTTTGCTGCTAGCCTCTTTGTCAATTTCACCTTTATATTTTCTTCATACATGTCTTCCAACTTCTTCCAAACTTCATATGAAGTATCTAGAGAATTAACCATAACTTGCTAATTTTTAGATAAACCACTGTAAATCGCATACTTCGCCTTCTCATTTTCTTCATAAGTAGAGATCTCATCTGTAGAATTAACACCACCAGATGAAGGTTTATAGTTTTTCTCTACAGCCTTCTAGGTCTTGAAACCAAGAGAGAATATATCCTCTCATTAATCCCTTCCAATCATTCTAGTCAATTCCATCAAACATAGGGATCGCCAACTTGTGTGGCATTAGATCTTCCTTAAGTGGTTAAGCTCTTTACTAGGAACCAAAAGCTTTGATACTAATTGTTAAACATGAATAGGACAACTGAGAGGGGGGGTGAATTAGTTGTCACACAAATTAAAACTTGAAACTTTATCACTTATCAATTCTTCAACCACAATATTCTATTATTAAGTATGAGCATGAAACATAAATAACAGAAAGTAAATCAACACAATAAACACTAGATTTTTATGTGGAAAACCCAATAAGGGAAAAACCACGGTAATGGTTAACTTACAATATAAAGATTATAAAACTGAATACAGAGGCTCACTTCCAAGGGCTCACTTACCAGAAGAGGACTCACTATCCAAATACAAAGGCTCATTTCCTACAAAGTATTTTCTATCCAAATACAAAGGATAACTTCCTACAAAGGACTCACTGTCCAAATACAAAGGCTCACTACCTACAAAGGACTCACTATACAATAGGGAGGCTCACTGCCTACTGATACAAAATAGAACAAAAGATTCACCACAAAATTTAACACACCTTTACATCTTTGAAAAGAATTGAAGAAACCTTTATCTCCATTCCTTCAGGAATCTGACACAATAAAATCAATCGTCACAACTCACTCACACTCACACACTTCTACCCTTATTATTTGTGGCTTACATTTGTCACTTTGCATCACACTGTCATACAACTCTTCACAATTCGGCTTGATTTTATACCATTCTCAACTCTAGAAGAATTTACCAAGGTCAACCACAAATAACACATTTCATAAATTCAAATTAGGTCGGCAACTCAAAATTCCCACAGTGGAAAGGAATAAGAATGAACCAATAAAATTATTTTTCAAGATAAAAAATAACATTCCCAAATCAACCACACACTTCCTCAATTAATTTTTTATTCTTTGAATGAAGTGTAAACACCAAATTGGCCAAACCTAATGAAAAAAAAAATGAGAAATGATGCACATGCTTCCCAGCACAAAGATGACACACAAACACCTCAACACGCTTCAATATTCATGAGACTTCATCTTAGACTTCTTCAGATACGTCTGCAGCAAAACAATATACTTCATACACTAAATACCTTTCACCAGATCATCCGAACTATGCAAACCTACACTGGAATATAGAAACATGACTTCCAGATTACCAAACTTCAACCTTCTTTTCCAAAACACAGAGAACATCATCATAAGACAAATCCCAGATCTACAAGATGTGAAATAAAATAGTAGAGGAATGCAGAGCAAAAACATTTCTCCCAACCCCTAAAAGATCAATTATGCCAGTAGAACACACATATCGGTGCAAACAAATTTCACATACCATCTCATCAGAAATTGAAGCTCAGAATATATCACCATCAGATCACCATTGTGAAATCTTCAGAATTGCACAAGTATAGGGTCAACACAGGAGAAACGTGGACCACAACCAAAGCACAATTTGAACACATTGATCACTCTGACTTCTTTTCTTTAATAATTTTCTCAAAATCATGTGGAAACTCATCAACACAACACATTTGCAACCATATAAGATAGCTCCATGTACTCACAACATCTTAGCAACATCTCAACTATACATGTATAATCTGCAACATACTAAATAGTGTTGACATCAATGACAACACCACTAGACTAGCCCATACTTGCAACAAATTCTTCTTCTTAAATTGATTGTTCTACAAAAAAATGATCCGAGGAATGAGGCAGCTTACAAACTTGACACCAAGGGTTGCTATTAACCATGTAGGATCCTTTTTTCTTTAAGGGATCAGGTGTCTCTTTGTACTTAGGCCTATCAGTTATGGGTTTTCCATCTTTCCAATTTGAGTTGTATGGCATATCATGTAATCTTGGTCTCTAATTTCCATATGAATTCTCCTACTTATTCTAAGGATTATTAGATTTTTGGAGAACTCTAAGGTTGTCCCTCTTGCTAGTCATCCCTGTAGCCTTTCTATTGTTCTCAATGGTTAATGTTGTCTTTTGTACTTTAGTTAAAATCCTAGGGAATCTATTTCTCAGTCCATACCCCATTTTTGGATCAAAGACCTTTAAATAAATACTTAAGGTTGTTGGGTCAGTCAGTTTGGATCCCTATGGTATTTTTTTGTATAGTTTTGAAAACCTTTGATTGAAGTCATAAACTAACTCATTTTGGTACATCTGAATACTTATCAGCTCATGAAGTGCAAATTTAGGGGCACACTGATTCCCATATTGTTCTAGAAATTGATTCTGAAAGTCTACTATAGAATCAATTGAAGAATCAAGTATACTATTGAACCAATCCCTTGCTTCTTCAGTTAGGGACATCATAAATAATTTCATATTTACATCCTCATACTACATACCAGTATCTTGTATAAAAGCATTGAAATTCTTGATATGTTCTTCATCTGATATTCCATTATTCCCAATGAATTTTGGGATTTTATTTCTCCAATTGGTGTTGATTAGGTATGGATATAATTGGTTCCCTATTAAATCAAATTGTCTACATGTGCTCATAGGGTTTTGTGGTTGCAACTTCAGGGGTGGTGGATTAGGGTGGTATTGGTATCCATATTGAGGTTGATGATAAACATTTTGTGTGGCACATGTTGCTGATGTTGTGGGGCATACTACTGGCATGGTGGTGGATAGTGTTGGGGAATATTGCTAGCATTTGTGGGCTAGAAACTTTGTAGTGGCTCATTATGCTAAGTGCGTTGTTTTGGGTTACCACCGGTATTATGAGGTACTTTTGATGTACCCATAGCACCTATGTTCTGAGATGTTCCATGTGAATTGACATTACCACCTTGTTTATGTGGAGGGACATATTTTAGTTGTTTTGGTGCCTAGATGCTTAATTGTGCCATTTGGTGATCTAGCTCTTGACTTTCTTGTCTCATCTGTTATCTCCTTCTAAGCTTTTTTCTTTTCCATTCTAAATGTAGCTCAATCTCTTGGTTTGTCATACTATCAAAATCAATAGTAGTGTGATCTATAGACACCTCATGGTTTTTATCTCCTTGTTGTGATGAGAATCCCCTATCATATTACTCTTGTCTCCATTCTCTTTCTTCTTCCACCCTTTCCTTAAAATATTTTTCCTTTTAAGGGTCTAACCTGAAATTGATGGCATTATCATTTGTATTGCTTCTTTCCAGAGGTGTTGATGGATTTCCACTGTAAGTGTGAAATGGAGAATTGAATGTTGTGAAGGGATTCTCTAATGTGTTCACATTATATTCTTGCTATTTGGATACTATCTCACCCTTATTTGTGTTGTTTTCTCCATGAGGAGATCCATGCTTATCTGTCCACCTAACACTACTCTTCTTAGGACTCTCTTGGTGCAAAGATATTCTCCCATTCGTGTTGAATGATATGAAATATCTCTGATGTCTACCATCTATCCTTTCTCATTTGATATTTACTTTATCAGTCATAAAAATATTTTAGAGTCACCATCTATTTTTCATAAGTAGCAAAATGATTGTGTTTCTTCCCAATAGAGTGTTCACCCTTTCATGATGTTTTGGAATGACTCTATGATTGAAGGCTCATGTTCAAAATTTGCTTAAGACCCAACAGATTCAACAATCTATTAGATCTCAAAAATGCAGGTTACAAATCCTAAGAGGATGTCAGGCTATCTAATCATACTTGCAACATTTTTGAACCAATGAATGGAGCTAACCTATATGGTTGATGACTCCCTACACTTCAGGCTCTATTAAGTGGGTGGACCCTAATAGCTGAATCAAATTGTGTGACTTATTTGTATTCAAGGATCTATCCATAGTGGCATAAAGTGTGAGATAGATGATGGCTTGTTAACTATGGGTATGTGCAGGATGGTGAAGGGCCAAAAAGTGGCAATATGATGGGTATGTGGCTGACGAATTTTTTTTTACCCAAAATTGTTGAAACAAAAAGGGTTTTTAAAGGAGATTCTCAGCTTTCCACTAATATAAATTATGCTTTACTTTGAATTTAATAAGTAATTATTATTCATTTTCTATTTGAATTAAGACTAAAGTTCTGATTGATAGGCTTATTGAAAAAAATCTATAGCTTCTACATAGTATCGTATTTTTTTAATCCAAAACATGCGTCACATTCTATGCATCACATACTATATGATTAACAAAAGAAAAAATGAATTTCATGAAGTTCTGACCAAGTTAAGGTGGTCAGACATACAAGTTTTTATATTTTTTAAAAAAATTAATAAAAAAATCATAATTAATTATTTACTTGGAAAAAAATTACAAAAAAATGCATCACACCAGGACATGATTCCTCTACTTACATTTAAAATCTCATAAAAAAATATTATCATTTTATTGTGGTTAGGGTGGTCAGATATACACCTACTTCTTATTTTTCCATGAAATTTAAGTGCTACTACATTGAAATTTCAAATTTTCACCAAATAGATTTTTTTTGTTCAAATAAACCTAGTATTTTAGAAACTATATTCAAGTTGCTATAGATTCTAGTCTTACATATTTTTGAAATAATATAGATAACTTATTCAAATTTTACATCAAGTTGCCTAACTTTGATTTTTTCTAAATTTTTCACCACTTAAGGGCTTGTTTTTTCCATGATGATCCTGCACATACTCCTATTACCCCTTCTCGATTGATCGTGTGTTTAGCACCATTATTATGTAAAATTCTATAAAAAGAGAGAGTAGAATTTAAATCCAAACAAGGAAAGATCATCACACCAGACTCCTCTAATAACTTTCTCCCTTTCTCTAGAGTCATGCTCTTCATTTCAATTTCTACATCCATCTTCAATTTGTTCAACAACTAGTTTTCATTGCTAGGTGTAATGTCTGCAACTGATTCTCTTATTGTTTTTCCTTTTTGTTTTTACAAGAAAGCTATAAATTTAGGATATTTAATGAATTGATCATTAGAGACAAATGACTTATAGGCCAATTTCCTATTATCTATATTAGATGATTCCCCTACTTCTTGTTCTCTATTTGGAGGTTGATATTCTTCAATCCTTAGCTTGGGGATCTTATCAGTTTAGCCTTGAGGTTCATTTTCTTTAGAGGATTCCTCACTGCCAAAGGATAAAATTTATGCTTCTTGTATCTCCTTTATCCTCTGTTCAATTTCTCTATTGTAGTCATCAATTGCTACTTTAGACTCCTTTTCCTCCATGTTCCTGATATCATCATGTGGATACGATATGTGAACATATCCACCTAAGTTCTATTTTTTCCATACAAAATCAATATAGCCTTTAGGATCAAATCCTTTCCTTGGTGGAACCTTCTTCATATTGAAATGTGACAATTTGTCCAAAATAAGATCATATCCTTCCTTTGACACCACAGTGAAATTCCCAAAATGCAATGTACTGGGCATGAATGACTATTTCTCATATGAACTCAAGTTCCTAACATTGAAATAATCCATTTGTCTGACATTTTCTAGATATGCAATTCTATCTAGCACAATTTTTGGAAATAGAAAGGTGTGTCTTCAAAACCATAAACTCTGATCATGGTGGAATCAATGTAACAATACTAGTCACCCCAATTATGAGCTATAGTTGCTGGTCCATTGAAATCCTTGGGCCTTAAGAATATTTTAATCTCATCAGTCAATGAATAATCAAAAGGATGATTATAAAACCTATTAAATGTCTTGACAAAGTATTATTCAAAATAAACATAACTAGAATTGATAAACCTATTGTCCCAAATAGAATTCCACAATTGCATTGGTAGTGGATGATCTTTGTTATCCAACTGTGTAATTCTCAATTCCTTTAGACACATTCCTAACTCCTATCCATAGTACAATATCATGTGCATGAGAATGGAATAGTGTTTAAAGTGCATTGTGGGAGATTCATTCTTGATGGTCATTAGCCATGATATATCCCTCTAGAAATGTGTGAAGCATAATAAAAAGGTCTTGCATTATGGAATTGTATATCTATAATAATGACCATTGGCCCTATAGACATGAATTCAGAGGCCTTTGTTCCCATTATTTGGCTTTCTAAGAAGTAAGTCTATTTTAGATAGGGCTCGAACAAATCAACATGAAAGGGAGGTCCATCACTATCTTCAAGTGGAACTAGGTCTCCATCTTTCCTAGGCCTATGTAATGGTAACCTCCATCCTTTGTAAGTAGTATCCATTCTCCAATACTCTTTTTCCAAATCCCCATGCACTATGGGCTCATCACATGAATCATCTATGTTGAATACTTTACCAAGTGCAGTTTTGGATATATGTATGAAATGTTCTCCATGTGGGTTGCATATGGATTTAAGGTTTGGGTTGTAATTTTTGGCTAGAAGATTTATGAGCTCTACATTCATGAAGACATTGGGAACCACTAGTTTTCTCAAATTGAAATTTCAAGGGTTACACACTGGCTCAAATCTATTTCTCGGATAGTAATGAAACATGAACAATTCATATCCCCTGATAGGAGTCCACACATCACCTATATGTTTGAATTTATCTTCTAACCTTTCTACATTAGCCCTCAATTGTGCAAACCTTCTGGATTTTGACTCTGAACCAACCAATTGATCATTGAGGTCCTAGTTCAATTCACATTCTTTTATTTTTAATTCCAACCCCATTTCAATTTTTTGTTTCTTACTTTTGGACTAGCTGCTTTCACCTTTATTGTTGTAATTAATTATTTAATTACACTTGCATAACTTTACTTAGGTATTATTTATTTCCTAGGTTAATTAATTCTCATCTTTATCTTTTGAGCTATGTTGTTGCTCAAGATAAGATTAGGGTTTGACATCTTTGCTTTTATAAAGAAAATCTTTATCATGTAATTATTGAATTCTCGAATAATAATGTTGCACATATTTTTGCAATAGCCTCTTGCTTTTTTGTTTTTCTCTTCTGTGGAAGGTCTATTCTGGTTTGCAAATTTGATCTTGGTTTCTAACATGGTATCAAAGCCTTGATTTGCAACCTCTTCTTAGATTTTTGAGAAAATCATTGCAGGGTTTGTTCGGGATTCCTCGAGGGTATGATGCCTTGAGTTCATCTATGCGGCATTTTGGATCAGATCGAGCCTCACCATTGGATTTAGAGCACTAGAAAAAGTCGAGATTGGCTTTTGTTTTGCATATTTTGGCCATCATTTGCTAGATCTGTGAGGGTTTCAAGCTCAGAGATTCTTTGCAAGGTCTGGGGGTAGCTGATTTTTTGGAGTAGTTTGAACAGAAACGGAGGTCACCATTGCGTTCGCAGCGGCCAAAAACCCTAAGATCGCCCTTTGTTTCATCAATTTCTGAGCAGTTGGTCTGGAAGGAAAAAAAAATCCTGGGGGGCCGTGTGGCCTCCCCAGCATGCCTTTCGATGCACAAAAATTGAAAAAAAATTAAAAAATTGAGGTTTCTCGGTTTCTGCACTGGCGCCTCTAGTTCTCAAGGTTTATGCTGCCTAGCGGCCACCGGCCAGCCACCGTTCCGCCACCACCGCCAGTGGCACAACCCTATTCCTCTATTGGCCAGCACTAGCCTCCACGAGCCTTCTGTAGAGGGGTTGTGGTCGTATTGAGGACCAGGCGCTCTACGCCCAGCCCCGGCTAAGCTCAGCCCCCAGCAACGGTCACATTAGTGACTGAGGGCCGCGCTTAGCCCCTAACAGCCCCTTGCAACAATCTGTTAGTCACATGGGTGACCAGGGGCTCCGCCCCAACCCCCAGTCACCAGCCCCTTGGTCCTGCATGGGACCAGGGGCTCATTTTTTTAGCCCCCTGGGCGCCTTGCAGCCCTTATTGGGCATTTTGGAGCACTGTTCATGAAATTGGGCATATTTTTTGCGTACAATCTCCGTTTTTCATAAACGAGATACCATTGGAAAGCTGATTCTGACGCCGATCTAGTGGTGTAAGTTTTTTTTACTAGATCTTGCTCTAGATTTATTTTTCAGGCCTTTGAAATCAGATGTTGTTGTTTTCACTCTGGAGGGAATATCTTTTGACTCGATGATCTGTTTTTCATCCTTCTCACGGTGTTGGAAAGCTGATTCAGTCCTCTACATAGATCTAAGGTCTATTTTTTTTTTATGCATGTTTGTATGCTATCATTTTATAATCACCGGGTTATTGTAATAAATGAACTATGATAAAGTTCCATTCAGGGGGATTTTTTGCATATCCATATTCATCTTGATTTGATGCTAGCTCGCATGGGTTATATCTGGTCTCCTAGTTTCTTTTGGCCACATTTTTTCTATTCCTTGACACATGTCAGATTCATTGGTTCACACTTCTATTGAGAGATTATGGTTATTGATCCGCATTGGTTCAGATCCTTCTCAGTTTGAGGGCCATGTTTTTATGGTTAATGTTCCAGAGTCTATTTTTGGTACTCCTTCCCATGGAAGAGTTTTAGTCATAGTTTGGCATCAACATCGAGGTACACGACTTCCATATTCAGTCATCATTTCATTTAATGTTGCTTCATAGATCCCAGGGTTGTTCTAGTTTGTGATTTTTTCCAATGTTCTGTGGCATTAGGTCTACTGTCACATTATCATGATTCTAGTTTTGGTTTCAGTTGTAGACATAAGTATCTTTCCTTGCTTGTCAGATTGCGGTTCTAGTGTTACTCCACAGTGTTCTTCTAGTGCTTCTTGCAGCAGTCATCTCATTGTAGGGGGGTTTTTGTCCCACTGGGTTTTCCTTCTCTACCTCATCTTTGCATTTGTACATGAGTACTTGATCAGGCCTTGTTGTTGGGACTCATATTTGCATAATAATTTGCTTCTCCCTAAGTTGCACTTATGGGGGGTGTTGGTGTAATTAATTATTTAATTACACTTGCATAACTTTACTTAGGTATTATTTATTTCCTAGGTTAATTAATTCTCATCTTTATCTTTTGAGCTATCTTGTTGCTCAAGATAAGATTAGGGTTTGGCATCTTTGCTTTTATAAAGCAAATCTTTATCATGTAATTATTGAATTCTCAAATAATAATGTTGCACATGTTTTTGCAATAGCCTCTTGCTTTTTTGTTTTTCTCTTCTATGGAAGGTCTATTCTGGTTTGCAAATCTGATCTTGGTTTCTAACAACCTTGTTGCTTCTTATTTTTTGTTTTTGTAGAACTTGAACCTTCCATTCCAATTCTTTATAAGGTGGCAAAATTGAACTATAATTTATCAATTGCAGGAAAGATTTGTATGATTACTTTTGTTTTTATGGTTGCGATGAATTCCTTGACTCCCATTTGATCTCCTGTCTTTCCCACTGCAAGTTCTGAAAATTATTTTGGTTCAATCTCTTTTCAATCATAATTTACATAAGGTTCATTCGTGGGGCCATTAATGTCTTCTAATGGAAATGAATGTAACAGTTTTTTTCAATGTCAATATTTCAGAGCAATACAAGAAGATTGCATCAGTGAAACCCTTCAAATCTCATGTTGATTTATGTGATTTATTTGGCACCACCTTTTTTTTATACATTCATAACTGATCACCAAGACATAACTGAATGTCCCTTCGATTTGAAGTTTCCCTTTGATTCTTATATTTAGTCGGGAAGACCACCTAATAATCTAACCAATATTGCACAACTTCCCTTTCTCTTGCTTTTCAACTTCGATTACTATGGGGAGAAAATTATGAAGTTTACCCGATTTCAAGGTGGCATGAACCACTAGATATCCTTTTACTCATCACCCGGTGTATTTCCGAAAGATAGTGGTCATTCTATGTTACCATCGTACTGACATGTACTATCACTAAGAGAACACAATGCCTTTCTGATGTATTTCCTCTACTACTTCATTCATTTGGATAAGTCAGTGATACTTTCCCCGAAAACCTCTTTCATCAGCATAACCCATATGGTCAATGAGATCTGAGGGACTTTCTTCGATTGTACGTCTACTTGATACAATTGTTCTTTTGTTTTATCAGTGAGATTGTATATGTTTCTTCCTAATGAGGTTTCCATCGGCGTGATGCACAAACTTAGTATGATTTGAAAAAATTTCTTTGATCACCTTGCTTTTTCCAATAAGTCTTTATTAGAGAAATGCTAGTCATTGTTTTCCTGATTATGCACACATGTTATCTTCAGGGTCTTTGATTGCTGTAACTTGATTCATTGTCTTCCTGATATGTAGAAAATGTTCAAATGAAGGGCTACGACTTGATCGAAAAGAAATGCACATGATCTTCCTGATAGGGATCAATTGCTCTCAAAGCTTTTTCTCAACAATGATTAGAGATATGCTTATATATCAAAGGCCATGGGATCATTAGTTTACATGGATTGTAAAATGGATCTTGTCACACAAATTTCAACAATTTGTATTTATTATGAAATTGAGGTGTGGTGAATTTTTGTGGTACATGGGAGATAGGTGAGTGGAAGCTAGTGAAAAATGTGAGATTTTTCCAATTCTAACACAAGGTCGTGCACCTCCTAACAATAGACAGTTGTAGACGAGGAATGTCCTAATTCATACTAAGGGAAAAGTTTCCCCAGTCTTTTTTTCAATACAAACCACAAACAACAAACAAATAAAAGATGAGTCATGAGACATCATTGCTCCTCTAAATCCTTCATGAGACATCCTTGTGGAAGCTAGTAACTTGACTCAAAGATAAATCACAAAGACAATCAAAAAACAACAATCAAAGAAAAATAGTCCTGATACATTGTTGCTTCTCTAAATCCTTCATGGGACATCCTCGAGAAATCTAGTAATAGAACTCAAAGATCAAATGAAATGAAAAGATAAGATAAACAAGCCACATCCTGTATAAGACATACGTTGATTGTTTTGATGATGTCTATTCTTTCAGGAAGTACACATCTTGTATAAGACATAAGTTTATTGTTTTGGTTATTGCTTTTGGCAATTTGTTTGATTGACTTATTGACATTGTTAACTTGCTCATCTTGTTGATGCATGGTTTGATATGATGTGTTGATAATTGATTGTGTTTGATGATGAACACTAAAGGAATGACCTTGTGTGGCATTGGGGGCTCATTGATTTATTGTGTATCATCCATAATAGAATCCACACTTCCCCATAACATTCAAAAACAACAAAAAAAATCAAACATCCATAGAAAGACAAAAAAAAATCATAAAACTTCAAAAAGAAAAATAAAATAAAAACATGTCAATGTGTGTATGAATAATGTGAGTGCATAATAAAATAATACAACACACCAATGAAACATTATATTAGAGAATTGAAATGATAATAAAATCAAAAAAACAATCTCTCTAATGGCATCTCATTGTCCTCTATCTCCAAGGATTTTACAAGTCATTTTCTCTCTTAGATTCTTTGTGCACATGACCTTCCAAATGACAACCTAAAGAATGAGATGCTAGAAATGCAAGAAATCTTCCTACATGATTGATTGCTAAAATGTGTAGATGATTGTGCAAAGATTATGATGCTGGTATGATATTGATAATGAAAATGATGCAATTAAACTACTGTGATTAAGATGCAGCTAATGGTAATGCCATGATAAATCTACTTAATTCTAAAATGAAAATACTAAAATGCTAATACTAAGATGCTAAGATAACAATTCTCTCTAAAATTCTACATATTTAAATTATGCTTAGCTCTCTATATGAATTATTGTAAATGAGGCTCTATTTATAGATTTTTCCAAGGCATGAGCTTATGTGATAGGAATCAACGGTCTGGATTTGATTTGGAGAGATGGAAAGTTGAAGGTGAAGAGGTTAGAGAGAATCAAGGAGTGTGTTCCCTTTAGAAGAAAAAACTGCCAAGTGTGAAGAGGAATCAAATGGAGGTGAAAGCCAAGTGTCCCAAATTAGTTAGAATTATTTGAGGATAAATGCCAGTTAAATATTAGAAATATTTGATTTCATGAGACACATGATGAGGTGGAAGGTGAGAAGTTAGGAGAAATGTGCTCAAATTCAAATTTAGAATTCAAATTTAATAAGAGGGAGTTAATTAAATAAAACAAACTAATTAAAGTTGTTTATTTAATGAAGGCATGAAGAAAATGATTTAGAATAGGAAGAATTAAAGAAAGTTAACTATATAAATAAATTTTGCAATTTATTTATAAGTAGACGAATTAAAGATTATTAATTAAATAACTTGTATTTAATTAATTCCTCTAGACCAAATTTAAGTTCATACATTTTTACCCTCTTTGAAGTGATGTGTTTGTGACACATTGCTTCAAAGAAAAAAAAATTCTGATTGTGCTAATAAATTTTTTGATATTCCCTAGATGTTGATTTTTCAATGATGATGCGAGTATGCCCCCTCGGGGGATAAATTAGGAAATTTTGAAATTTTAGGATTTTTTTTTGAATTTCTGAAATTTTTAATATTTTATGATGATTTTCAAATTTTATAATGTTGGCAATTTATCTCCTAATAATGAAGAATGATCTTGCCAATTGATTAACTGATGCCCTTGTTAAAAAAAAAAATCCCACTTAAATACCCTCCAATTACCCCCTAAAAAGGTAAAAAGATGAAAAAGAAGCTCATTTGATTTTATTTGCAATTGGAGATTGAGTTGATTGAGCACTTGGAGCAAGATCGTGATCCCATACCAAACCCATCGATTTGAGTGAGTTTGATGACACAACTACTTGGTTGCGTATGGACCTCTGATATGTACCTCGAGGAACCACTTTGTGAAACTTGAATTTGATTTTCACGCATTTTTATGATTTTGAATTCCGTTTAGTGCATTTTGGTGCATCTAGGGCCCAATTTAGTGCATAGACTTGTTGTTTTAGTGCATATACAAATTTAGCACATTTAGGTTATGATTTAGCACATCTATTGAATGTTTTAGCACAACCAGTGATTTAGCACGTTTAGCTTATGATTTAGCACATTCATGATATGATTTAGCACATTTGATCTTTTAGTGCGTTGATGCTGCAAAATAGCGCATTTGGTATCTACTATAGAGCATTCAGTATTTAAGTGCATTTGTGCTGAAAACTTGCGCATTGATGGATTTTGATGGTGCATCCATTGATTTAGCACATGGATGCATTTCTTTAGTGCATTGACACTAGAGTTGAATTTTGTTGATTGTTCTCCTTGTTTTGGATGTTTGATGATCACGTTAGCCATAGTTTTGATGATGTTTGATGATTTTTGATGACTGATCTCATGATAGGTGAGAGTCAATGATAGGATAGATGATGATTGAACTTATTATAGGTGAGGGTCAATGATAGATGCTCAACGAAATTTGATCAAAATCTCATTAGAGTTGATTAGATTGATTGATAGGTTGATTGATAAAATGTTCATTTGTTATATGTTATGATTATAGGAGGATTTTAGAGTTCTTCAATCTTAGGAGTGCTTCTCGAAGACTTGGGACATGATTCAATGTCTGGTGTAGGCCAATTTGGATATCATTGAGTGATGTGGATTATCGTCTTTGATTGATATGCCCTAGTATAGGATCAATAGGGACCTTTTGATTGCTTTAGTTGAGAAGTGGCATAGTTACTATAAGACATTCCATTTGGCCACTGGTGAGATGACAGTTACTCTAGAGGATGTATATTGTATATTAGGTATTCCCGTGATTGGTGAGCTAGTCATATATGATCAGACCGAACAGGGAGGTAGCGATGCACTAAGGCAGATTTTTCATGATGATGGGATTATCAGGTATGAGATCCCATGGTAGGAGATGGTTGCTCCATATGAGCCCTTACTATGTGGTCTAGCTGGTTTCATTAGAGGTTTCTTATGTCCTGACCATAGGTTGAAGGGACTATTTGTTGGTTGGGGCTAGATACTAGAGATATGATTAAATAGGGGATTATATATGCATGAGGTTCCTGCATGTTGGGTCATTTGTATCATGATCTACATCAGGTGGTCTACCTTGGAGTTGTGAGTCTATCAACTGGGGTGACGTTGCTACAGATTTGGTCTTGGGAGAACATAGTTGTCACTCAGCCTGTAGCGGATAGAAATCGTCCAACTAGTAGGCCATATTTCTTTGGATACATAGGTCTAGTTGTCCAACACAAGCTAGGAAAATTGGATTATTGGCATCGAGTACTAGATGATCTGGAGATCGTGACATGGCAGCCATATTTAGATTGTGAGTAGTGGCCCGAGGATGATATTGAGATGCCATATGTTTTCACCTCAAATTACTTGATTAGAAAGACACAATTTGTTATCGAGATAATTTTTCTCATGAGGGTGCTTTTCCAGTATGGCAGAGTTTAGGTTATGCCCTAGGGAGTGGCATTATATGCATGGAGATGACAGGATATTCTAGAGTGGGGACCCACACTATCATATGATGTAGCTTGTGAGGAGTATTTTGGGTTATAGTCACAAATATGGGATTACTATCCAGAGATTGTAGATGCTTTGATGAAAGATGATTATGCTCAGTATTTCTTCACACATGGTTTCCTAAGAATATCCCATCTAGATGAGTCAACACCGACCTTCAATGATGATGAGAGGGCACCACCACATGCATTGAGATAGAGGAGGATGGGGGAGATGGTGGGGATGGGTAGGGATGGAGATGATGGAGATGGAAGAGATGGGGATGATGGAGGTGATGGACCGATATTGGATGTCAAAGTGTTCTGGAGGAGGAGATCTATGGTGCCTTTAGGAAAATAGCAGACAGGGCCATCATAGATTCAGATTCATTTTCCCTCCTATCAACAACAGGAACAGATAGATGCCTTATAGGCATAGGTGTAGATCTTACAAGGAAAGTTATCTCAGGAAGAGGTGCAGATTGCCTCTCTGATAGTAGAGAGAGATACCATGATATAGATATGTGAGCAGGAAGAGGCCTTGGTAGAGAGATTACAGAGAGTTTCTAAGGGGACAACCATAGGGGATATGCTCAGAGAGGTTTGGAATTCAGCTGGAGAGGCTGAGTACTATAGGTTATGGTACTATGAGGAAGTTCCTGTAGAGTGGCATGCCCCGAGTTATGCATAGTATGCTAGTGATAGATCAGGTTGGAGTCATTCTCAAAATATGAGCAGTAGTGTGATTGGGCCACCTCCTAGAGATCCAAGTGCATGCCCATCTAGTGGTGCAGTAGGAGGCTCAACGAGGCCTACATTGTCTATGGGGAGCAACACATAGCCTTTGTGTTCATATTTGATGTACTAAGACTTGATGTATAAATTTATTCAGTCAGGGACTTGATGATATTCTACCATTTTGATGATGCATTTCTCCATATTTTATGATATCATTATACACCTGACATCAATTTTTTTGAGATTATATGAGATGCATCAAATAATTATTGATATATATATGTTGTCTATATGCTTGTGTGATGGATGCTTATGATGGATACTTTTTATTTCTATTCTTTATGCTATGTGATGTTTTATATGATTATGCCATGGGTATGTATGGAAGCAATGATGATGCATGGATTATGATGATATATGCTTTATGGATGGTGTTTTATAATGTATGAGATGGATATGATCATGAAAATGAGATGTGATGCACTTTATTTTTGTATTTTTCTAATGTGAATATATGATCTAATGCATGGATGGATAATCTATGATAATTCTTTCTAATGTATGTATGATATGATAATGCTTATGCAACTACATGTGAATGATCTTGTTTTGTTAATGTCAAATGTACTCAATCTTTTAATGAGAGATAAAATCATTTTGAAATTAGCCAGCCTTGGAAAATCTAAAATGCGGATGCAAAATCTAATATGGATGCAATCTATATTAACCATGTAGAATATTAATATGCAATATTGTCATTGTGTCAGCTAATTTGTTGTGCTTGGTATTATCATTGAGCTTTTTAATATGTTGAAAGTTAGTAAAAACATTGATGTTATAATTAGACCATGATGACCTGAGTACAACTTCCATTGACTTTTGATATTGCAAGGTAACACAAGCATCTAGGCATAATTGAACTGAGATGACCTGAGTATTGCTTGTGTAAAATAGACAAGAGTTAATCCTTTTCCTATGCAAATTTGAAATTTCATCAGTGATACTTTGTAGAGCACATCCCCTGACAAATTTACCCAGTAGTAATGACCAATTCACAGATAGAAGACAAAGGAAAAATCATACTCCATCCTAGCTTCTCTAGTCCATGACATCCTTGAGTTGCTTCAGAGAAATGATAACAAAAATCAAGATACAATAGTTGAGCATTCATGCTAATGTGTTTAAACCATGATTTAGAAGAACATCATCCAGTGAGATTTCTTTCGATTGATCATGCTATTGATTTGGATGGTTGGTTTGTTCAAAAGATTGTGATGGTTGTTTTTTCAAAATTTGTGATGGATGTTCAATGTTGATTTTTTGTTGTGATTGTTGTGTTTGCTACATTGTCTTACTATTGTTTGTCTCTTGTTTTAAGCTCAAAATAGATTTCCCCCAGTGATTTCAATATTTTTCCTCAAGTGAGAAATAAACCATTTATTATGAATATGCACAATGATCACCAAGCTAGGATGAGACACGACCGCAACACCTAGATATCCACATGAGATTCTTATGATGATCATGTATAATGATGGAAAAAAGTGGACAACTGACACACGTTCCAATAGATGAAAAATATAATCTATCACAAATAGTGTCTATTGCCAGGTTTTCACTACTTTTATTATTGCATTTTTTCTGATTTTCTGATTTTTTTGTTGTCACCAAGACACCTATTTGCTAGGTTTTCATCAAGGTAATGATTTTTTTGATTTTTCACTTCTATTTTTGTATTTTTCCTTTTTTTGATTTTTTTTGGATTTTGTCATTTTTTTTTTACTTTTTAAATTTTTTTTTTAAAATTTTCACTTTTTTGATTTTTCTATTTTTTTTGACTTTTTTGGATTTTTGATCTTTTACAGCACACTGGATGAGTTATGTGTAAAATTTCTTAAGATGAAGGTTGTTGATAGGCTCTTAAAACATGCCCCATTTAGGTGTAGATAACTGATATGCTCCAAATCCATAGATTGATACAATGACAAAAGGACAGCCAATTAGGTTCAAATTTTCCCTTCTTTTCCTGATCTTATTGATTACGATGATTCTCTTTGAGTACTAAGTCGCCAACTTGAAATTTTCCTGGTTTGACATTGTGATTATAGCTCCTTGGCATTCTTTGTTGATAAGCTTTTAGATGATCAACAACATATTGACACTGTTCATCTAACAATTCCAACTCCTATAGTTTGGATACTGGATAGTCTTCCTCTGAAATGATTCCTTTCAATGATACCTAGAGTCAAGGTAACTCAACCTCAATAGGGAAGATGGCTTCTGATCCATACACAAGGGAATATGGTATGGCTCATGTAGGGGTGCAGATGCTAGTACGGTATGCCCCCAAAGCAGGGTTTAGTTGAACATGCCAATCACGTCCAACCTCATTGACAATTTTCTTCAAGATTTTCAAAATGGTCTTATTTGAGGCTTCTGCTTAGCCATTCCCTTGAGGGTAGTATTTTGAGGAAAATTGGTGTTGGATATGGAATTTTTCACAAATTTCTTGTAAATCCTATTTTTTGAAGGGTCTACCATTGTCAATGACAATGGAGCTAGGGATGCCATACTGATAGATAATGTAGTTTAAGATGAAAGATGAAATTTTTTTACTAGTGATGGTGGTTAATTGGATGAATTCAATCCACTCTATGAAATAATGCATGGCTCTGATTATGAATTTATGTCCATTAGAGGAATATGGATGAATCTTACCCACAAGATCAAGTCCCCATTGACAAAAAGGGCAGGTTGATGCAAATGGTTGTAGCTCCTACATCAGTGCATGCATGAGATTTCCATGGACTTGACACTTCTTGCACTTCATGAAAAATTGAAAAGATTCTTTCTCCATGTTTAGCCAATAATATCCCAAGAATAGGAGTTTCTTAGCTAGAGTAGGACCACTTGAATGAGTACCACAAATACCTTCATGAACTTCTCATAGAGTAGTTTCAGATTCATCATGTTCAAGACATCAGAGGAGAGTACCATCAAGACCTCATCAATAAAGTTTATTAACTATTAGGGTATGTTGAGCTACTTGATAGATAAAGTTGTTATTTTGGTTCTGGGATAGGTCAGGTGGAAGGGTATTGTCTCTCAAATAGGTATAAATCTTCCCATAGATTGAGGAATCAACTTCAACTAAATGGTATACGACTTGGGACTCAGGATTGTCATAGGTGGGGTTAAATAATTGTTCCACCATGAATTCATAATGACTTCATTTTTCTGGTATTTGTAACAGAGAAGCAATGGTTGCCATGGCATATGTAGCTTTGTTGTCTACTCTTGGAATTTGTTCAAACTTGATCTCAACAAAGTATTTCTTGAAGTCATCTACCATTCTCTTGTATTGCATCACCTTGTCATCTTTTGCTTGATAGTCATCATTAACCTGATTGATGACTAATTGAGAGTATCCATAGACTTGTAATTCTATGATTTTCCATTCCACTATTACCTTGATACCAATGATTAGTGCTTCATATTCAACCATGTTGTTAGTGCAATGGAACATCAACCTGTAAGATTTTGGGATAGTGTTTCCTTGAGGAGTAAAAAATAGGATTCCAACACCCAATCCATGTTGAGTGTAAGACCCATCAAAGTATAATAACCATTGTTGTGTTGTTAGTGTGAGGACATTGACATATGAGAATTCAATGTGCATAGGATGGTCATCTTGCAATGGTGCTTCAACTAACTGATCTTCTATTGCTTGGCCCTTGATTTCTATTCTATCCACATACTAAATGTCAAATTCACTCAATATCATCACCCACTTTGCTAGTCTTCCTATTAAGTTTCCTTTGCTAAGTAGATATTTTAATGGATTTATCTTGGCTATTAGTTTGATGGTATGTGTTAACATATAATGTCACAATTTTTGAGTAAAAAACACCACTACCAAACATGCTTTTTCAATGTATGTACACTTAAGTTCATAATCATTTAGTGTTCTAATGATGTAGTAGATCACCCTTTCTTTTCCTGTAGAGTCTTCTTGTGCAAGAAAAGCTCCCAAACACACCTTAGTAGTTTCTATGTAGAGTAGAAGTGGTTTTCCCTCTATTGGTGGTACAAAGATAGGTGGATTCATTATATATTACATTTCAATTGATTAAAAGTAGATTCAAATTTTTCATCCCATCTAAAATAAACATTCTTGTGTAGCAAATGCATAAAAGGATGAATTTTGTCCACTAGTTGTGCGATGAATCTTTTGATGGATTGGAATCTTCTTATAGAGATCTTACTTGGCTAATGTTCTTATGAGGTGGCATTTCCATGATTGCTTTGAATTTTTATAGATCTACTTCAATGCCTTTAGTTGAGACTATTTATCCTAATATTTTTGTTGATGTTACTCCAAATACACACTTTGGATTTAACCGCACATTTAATTTTTCCAATCAAGTGAAGATTTTATCCAAAATTTCTAGATTTTCTTCCCTAGTGAATGATTTTGCTAGCAGGTCATCCACATAGTCTTACATGAATGTGTGCACATGTCATGAAAGATTGTTTTCATTACACACTGATAGGTGGCTCCTCCATTCTTTAATCCAAAAGGCATGACATTCCTACAAAATGTACCCAATGGGCATGTGAAAGTTATTTTGTCTTGATCTTCTAGTGCAATTTTGATCTGATTATAACCTAAAAAACTTTCCATGAGTGATAACCTAACATGTCTTGTTGTTAAATCCACAATGATATCTATATTGGACAAAGGAAAGCCATCCTTCAGACAAGCCTTGTTAATATCCCTAAAATTTGTCCATATTCTAATGTTGTTGTCTAGTTTGGAGACTAGTACAATGTTTGAAATCCATTCTGCATACTCAGTTAGTCAGATGAATCATCCATCTAACAATTTTTTCAATTCTTCATTCACTAGTAGGGTGATGTGTGGATGCATTTTTCTCAACTTCTGCTTTATTGGCTTCACTCTAAGGGGTAGGGATAAATGGTGCATTATAAGATCTAGATTTATTCTTGGCATGTCACCATAGAACCAATAAAAATTGATTTGTCTTTCTTCAAAGAATTTGGTGAAATTTGGCTTTTCTTCCTCTGTCATTGATGTCGCTAGGTGTAGGGTCTTTACTATTTATGCAGTAGCAATGTTTATGGATTGCATAGGCTTAACCAATACTGAAGATATTTCATGATAATACTTAGGAAAAATGTCAAATATTCCATACTTCAGTTCCTCAGAAAGGTTTTCACTGTTGGATACACTCTTTCTTTTTACTTTTTCATGATCTAATACTACCATTTTATGGTTTTCACCATTAGATCAACTTTTTGTATTCTTTATTTTGCAGCTAAGATATTTGGAACTCCCCTGATTCGAAGCTTCATTATGAAATTCATTGGTGAAACTTGTTTCTAGATTTTCATAACAAAGGAAATTGACAATGGCATCATCATCTGAAAAGATAGGGATATTGAGCAACTTAGTTTGTTCCCAGTCAATGAGTTCGGGATTTATCAAAGGTAAGGAATCATCAAATTGGTCAAGGTCAAAGGTGGTAAGTTTCATGATGGAAATGTTTATAGGGTGTTTGATAGCAATGTCAAGGTATATAATGTTACTCTCCTCCAAATGATCTATCTCACTTAATGTATGATCATCCTCACTAGAGTCATCAATATGTAGTGATTCAAATTCAAGTGGTCTAGACCCTAAACTGTATCCCTCCATATGTATGGGTGAATACCTCTTTATCACATCAATTTATTTTTCTTTGAAAGATACTTCAGATAGTGAATCCCATTCATATTCATTCGAGTCTATTTCAGAACTAGCTTGCAATTGGAGGATTGTACACAAATCTTTTGAGTGGTTTCTTCTTTTGTCTCTTCTTTGTATCCTAGTCATGTCTTGTCTTTTTCATTGATTGTGATAGGCTGAATTGGTTCCACGATACCTTGTTTTATTTTTCCAATAGGACCTTTTCCTTCATATCTGATCTTTTCTAAGATTGTGAATCTTTTACCATATTGCTATGTTGGTATACTGGAAGTTGTTTCTTGGGATTTTCCTTCATCTTTGTAAAGCCAATTTAGAATGTCTTTGTCTTCAGATTCATCAACTGGAGTGCCTACTTTTACAAATTTACCATCAAAGAGTGTGATGGGTTGTGAAGATTGTTGTCTAGATGTTGATGGCTTCCCATATGATTTTGGAAAAGGTAGCAGTTGTGAGAGACATAAGGACTACTCAACTGAATATTCACCCATGCCTTTATCTTTCAACTAAATTTTTTTCTCAAACTATTTTGACAAAGAATTTAGTTGGCTTTCGTTACTTGAGGAAATGAGATCACCAATGCCTTTATCTTTTGACTAAACCTTTTTCTCAAACTGATTTGACAAAGAATTGAGTTGTCTTTCATTACTTGATGAAATAGAAGTGGGAGATTCTTTGTTTTGTTGTACAAAAAATATCTTGGATTGTTTTGAGAGTGTTTCAGTATTGAGGATTGTTGGAATTAGTTGAAATGGTGATCTCTTGTCCATTGTATGGGAATTTCAAACATTGATGATATGTTGAGGGCACTACTTTCATTTCATGGATCCAAGGTTGACCCAAGAGTATGTTGTAAGTCAACTCCTTGTCCAAAACTTGGCAAAGTATATCTTTTACAACTGGTCTCGCTTGAATTGGCAATACTATCAGTCCATGAGAGGATCTTTCCTCATCGTCATAAGCTTTATGGTGATCTTTCTTCTAGAATATATGGAATTTTATGAATATCCCAAGGCACGGATAAGCTTTAAGGTGTAGATATTTAGACCAGCTCCTCCATCTATTAAAACACATTTGACCTAATGTTTATGGATTAAAACCTCAATATGGAGTAGAGTGTTATGTGGGAAAGTGAGGGATACATCATTATTTTCTAAGAATGATAAACAATGGGGTGTAGTTAAATGTCCCACTATGGCTTGGAATTGACAAACTTCCAAATCAATTGGTACTATAGTGTCCACCAAAGCTTTTTCCAGAATATCCTTATGGGATAGTGAAATTTTGAGAAGTTCCAGTATGGATATCTGTGTTGGGATCTTTTGCAATTGGTCTATTATATTTTATTGAGTTTAAGGGGAAGTAGGCATTTTAGATGTAATTCCTTTAAATAAAAAATTGGAATATGCTCTCGTGGTCACGTTTATTGGAAGGTTTCCTTGTTTATTGTTGATCTTGATGACATTGATTTGATTATCAACTGCAGAAATATCTTGTTTATGCTCAATTTTAATGTCATTAATTTGATTATCAACTATAGCAATGTCTTGTTTGTCATTGATTTGATTATCAACTACATCAATGTGTTGTTTATTCTTGATTTCGATGTCATTGGTTTGATTATCAACTACAATAATGTGAAGGATTGTAGAATCATAGACACAATTCACATTTTCCCCTTTGTTTGTCAAAGAGGATTCTCCTTTTTCATAATTGGGTAAAGGGTTTTTAAATGCTCCATGATCAACATTTTTTTGAGGTCCTTCTATTGATATTTCATGTCTATCTATCAAATATTGCACCAATATTTTTAGTTGCATTCAATCATCTATTTTGTGACCTTTGTTTCTATGAAAATCACAATAATGTGCATCATTCCACCATGATGCTTTGACTCTTGGTTCCCAATCTTGTGCCTCTAGTAATGTTATGAGTTTGACTGCAAGAAGCTCTTTTAATGTTGATTCAAGTGACTCCCAAAGGTGTAAATTTTCTACAATTTGATGATGTTTGATATGGTGGTGGAGCTAGTTTAGATCTAGTTTTGTTTTGATTATTTTTTTGATTGGTTTTGGGTGTACTTCTTGATAGATTGAAGACTGGTTTTGCATTATGTGTTTCATTTGTACCATCATTACCATCATTCTTGTTTCTTGTCCAAAATTCATATTTCTCACTGGTGTTATAATGATTGGAAGAGTTAACATCATTTGGTCCTTCGTTATATACTTTTAACACTCTTGTTTTAACCAAGGCTTCCTCAATCTTGAGTTCACTTTCAATCATCTTTTCAAAGCTGGGTGGACATTGCAATTGGATTCTATAGTTCATCTCACTATTGAGATTTTTAATGAAGATTTCCATCTTTTCTTTCTCAGGTATAGGATGAGAATATCTAGCAAATAATCTTCTCCATCTTTGTAAATAAGTGAGAAATGATTCACCAGTTTTCTCTTTTGTGTTGCAAAGATCATTCACGATTATTTCTTGTTGAATGTTGTAGGAATATTGGGTGATAAACTTATTTACCATATCTTCAAATGATCTAATAGCTAGTTGGAGTTTTGAAAACCATTTCATGCATTGACCTCCCAAACTTCATGGAAATAATCTCATTAAATAAGTTTCTTCATGGGAAAATTCCAAGATCATGGTGCGAAATTCTCTTACATGATCTAAAGGATCAGATTTTCCATTGTATTTGTCATATTTTGGAAGATCACAGTTTGGTGGAAGTGGTATCATGTTCATACTTTTTTCGAAAGGATAAGGGAAGATGTCTTGTAGAAAATATCTTTTTTGTGGTTCCTCTTTGCATATCTTGGATTTATTGTTGATGATTTTGCATTTGTTGATTTAAGGAATTCATTGGATCTGTGTTTCATAAATCAACTTCGATTTTCTTGGGAGCTCCTTTCAATTGGTTGATGTCAAAGTCATTGGGTAATTTTACACCTTGGTTGGCCCACATCAAAAAGTATTTCTCTTCATCTTTTCCATGAACTTGTTAAATTTAGGGTCTTGTTGAGCTTGTTAAATGTTCTCATTTTTTATCTCATCTGTTTTAGGTTGGTGGAATCTATGAAAGGGATTTTTTTTCGTCACCTTTATCCATGATGGTTTGGGTTTCTATTTATTTTTCTATGAGTTTTTTTCTTTTGGGCTCTTGTTAAAATAGTCATGCAAGTGACAAAGGTTTTCTATACTTTGATCTTTGTTTAGGAGTTCCAATGAGATACCTAAGCCAAATAGAATGATGGATTCTATTGATGAAACCAAGGTTAAATCTTTTGTAAAGTGTGTTGTTTCATGATGAAGGATGATAGATCTTGATGATGAAACTCAATGAATAGTTAGAGATAAGATTGATGATTAGGCACTTTAAGATGTTTGATCTAATTTTAGTTAAAGGAATTTCACTTACAAAAGCCAATTTCTTCAAGGTTAAACCAGTGTTGTAATGAGGAATGATCTGTGCTCTAGAAAGGATCCCTAAATCTGGTTTTAATTGTTTGACAAATGTTTAATTTAGCTCTCTATTGGTGAATCAGATGGATGTGCTAAAATAGGTTGCAAATGCGCTAAAACATGGCACATATGCGCTAAAATAGAACCTATATGTGCTAGACTATCCCCTATATGAGCAATAATAGAAGGTGTATGTACTGAAAGATAACTTGAATATGGTTCAAGTTATCTGATAGATGTTCAACTTAGCTCTCTATTAGAGTATCAGGTAAATGCACTAAACCAATTTCAAATGCACTGGAAGATGGGACAAATGCGGTAGAATATGGAATATATGCGCTAAAAGATGAGATGAATTCTCTAAAACAAGTTCTATATGCACCAAAATTTGAACTAAATGCACTAAAAGATCTAATTAATGTTCTAGAATATCATCTAAATGTGCTAAAATAGGGAGCTTATGCACCAAACTGGAAATGGTCACTATTTTGAAAGTTTGTCTAGTTTTCTTGTTTTCAACTCAGTGAATTAGGTGTTTTTAATGGATGATCTTCTAAAAAATAAGTTGTTTTGGTTTTCTTGTTTTTGAATCATGTGAATTAAGTGTTTTTAATGGATGATATTTTGAAAAATGATTTCAAACACAAGTAGTAAAATAGTTGTTTCATCTTATGATCTAAACATCAAGTGTATGTTCAAGGATCTGGTCTAATCCCTTTGATTTCCACTAGTATTGAACAAGAGAAAATAGATCAGTCAGACTCTCCTAATGTCAAGGGTCACTAATAACATTGCAACCCACATCTTAGAATTACATCAACTAACACAATTGTGTCACCCCCTAGAGGGCGCCCATGTTTTTTCCTTTTTTGGGTCTTAACCAAAGTCAAATCCTCCACTTTTGGAAATTAATCCCTAATATTTATATGGTGAGTATCTTGGGGGCATATTTTTCCCTCCCCTTGCACCGTGAATATTGTAATGTTTGAGAATTGATTCGGCTAGCTACTACACTTAAAGTTCTTAGTAAGGGTTTCTGTTTGGTGCAGAAAATGATAAAATCCCTCGGGAGACCTCTCAACCTTTAGAACAAAGGCTTTGGGATGGTTATCAATGCACACTACCATTGAATGTGATTTTCATCACAATCACATTTGATTATAGTGGGTTGGAATACTTGGCTTTAGCCGCTCCCACTTAGGTCGTTCCTATAGGGTGAGTACTTTTTCCCACTACGTCAGGCCTTCTAAAGATGCTATTGCAATAAAATGAAAGAGTGATTCTAGCATTCTGGTCACCTAGTAAAGGGGAGAGTATAGGCCTATCACTTTACAAGAACAACATACATGGTGTTCATTAACCTTGTAATTAAACTAAATGCCTAATTTAATCAAAGGAAAATAAGTCCAGCCCCTACAAACACGGTTAGTAGTCTCAGATAATTGTCTTTGACAATGTTTAAAGAACCTACAAAATAGAAAGACATCAATTAGTTTCCATAATTTTAATTTTCTACAAATAAAGATAAAGGCACTAAAATAGAGACCACATGCACTAAAAGATTCACTAGATGCCCTATTAAACACTATAAATGCGCTAATCTGGAAAGCAAAAAATAAAAACCCAAATCCTATATGTACGCCAAAAGAACAGGAAGATGCATTGAAACAGACCTTGGATGCACCAAAAGTCACCACCTATGCACTGAAAGATGTTTCAGGTGTGCTACATAAAAATTCATGAGCCAACTTGTCGACAAAAACTTTCCAGAAAATGTTAAAAATGGGGCTTGGCCCATGGTGGTCACCAATTGATGTATATATTAATAATGTGAGTGCATAATCAAATAATACAATAGACCAATGAAAAATTATATTAGAGAATTCAAATGATAATCAAATCAGAACAACAAACTCTCTAATGGCCTCTCATTGTCCTCTATCTCCAAGGATTTTTCAAGTCATTTTTTCTCTCAGATTATTTGTGCACATGACCTTCCAAATGACAACTTGAATAATGAGATGATGGAAATGCAAGAAATCTTCCTATATGATTTATTGCTAAAATGTTGTAGATGATTGTGCAAAGATTATGGTGTTGCTACAATATTGATAATGAAAATGATGCAATTAAACTATTGTGATTAAGATGCAACTGATGGTAATGCCATGATAAATCTACTTAATTCTAAAAATGCAAATACTAAAATACTAATACTAAGATTCTAAGATGCTAAGATGACAATGATCTCTAATATTATGTATAGTTTAATTATGCTCAACTCTCTATATGAATTGTTGTAAATGAGGCTCTATTTATAGATTTCCCCAAGGCATGAACTTATGTGGCAAGAGTCAATAGTCTGAATTCGATCTAGAGAGATGGAAGATTGAAGGTGAAGAGGTTAGAGAGAATAAAGGAGTGTGTTCCATTTAGAAGAAAAAATTTCCAATTTTGAAGAGGAATCAAAGGGAGGTGAAAGCCAAGTGTCCCAAATTAGTTAGAATTTGTTGAGGATAAATGCAAATTAAATATTAGAAATATTTAATTTCATGAGACACATAATGAGGTGGAAGGTGAGAAGTTAGTAGAAATGTGCTCAAATTAAAATTTAGAATTCAAAATTAATAAGAGGGAGTTAATTAAATAAAACAAACCAATTAAGGTTGTTTATTTAATTAAGGCATGAAGAAAATGATTTAGAATAGGAAGAATTAAAGAAAGTGAACTATATAAATAATTTTTGCAATTTTTTTTATAAGTAGACGAATTAAAGATTATTAACTAAATAACTTGTATTTAATTAATTCCTCCAAACAAAATTTAAGTGTATATAGTCAAAAATCCAAAAATAGAGTCAGAGTTAGTCGCACTAGTCAGTCTTTGTCATTGTTGAACTACGTTGCCTCTGTGACCGGACGTAGGCAAGGCCATCTGCCAATGTGCCCTTGAGGCATTAGGTTAGTCTTTTTAGGTTTTTCTGTATAAAATAATGACTCAATCCATTGTCTATAAGACAAATTCATTGGTCGTGTCGAAATATGAGGTCTTTGCATGTATAACGTAGGAAAGGCCATCAATTGATGAGCCCTTGAGGCCACACTAGGTCAGTCCATTAGGGTTCGTCACATTCATTATCACACATGTCTCATATATGAAAATAATTCAAATATTTTTTAGTTAGTTTGGTTGATCAAAGTCTAGTTGAACTACAAGGTCTCTACATTTATAACATAGGCAAGGCCATCAATCGATGAGCCCCCAAGGCCACACTAGGCCAGTCGTTTAGGGTTCATCGTGCCAGTCAAAATAAGTCAAACATTGTCATCAAGCACAAACAATTGACAAAACACCAAGACAAATTATGCATCAACAAGACAAACAAGTCAACAAGGTTGTCAAGTCAAATAAAAAAAATTGCCAAAGCAGTAACAAAAACAATCAACCTATGTCCTATACATGATGTGTCCTTGAAAACAAACATTGTCATCTAGTCAAACAATCATCATTTCCTTATACAGGTGGTCACATGATCAAAACCAGACTCAATGCCTTATATGGTATGTGTCTTTCTAAAACCAGTATTAGTCATTTCCTTGTATAGATAGTCACATGATTGAAACCAGAATCAATTTCTTATAAAATATGTGTCATTCCTGAAACTAGACTTTATCAAACAATCATCTTATCAATCCCCTAGACAATTAAACAACAAACAAATCAAATTTTGGAAAATATTTTTATTGGTTGTTGACATTATGGCTTGTTTTTTCTTATCTTTTCATTTGACTTTGTCTTTGAGTCTGGTTACTAGCTTTCTCAAGGATGTCCCATGAAGGATTTAGAGAAGCAAGGATGTATTAGGACTCTTTTTCTTTGACTGCTACTTGTTGATTGTCTTTTGGATTTGTATTTGAATCAGGTTACTAGCTTCCTCAAGGATGTCCCATGAAGGATTTAGAGGAGAAATGATGTCTTGTGACTCATCTTTTATTTGATTGTTGTCTGTGGTTTATCTTGAAAAAGAGACTGGGGCAACTTTTCCCTTAGTATGAGTTAAGACATTCCTTGTTTGTGACTGTCTATTTTTAGCAAGTGGATGACCTTGCACACCTTGGTCCATCTCATATCATGGTGTTTGTTATCCATTTGTGTCATTTAATGCCTAATGACGACTTAATGCAAGGCCTATTATGTTTAAGAAAAAACATTGAAGATTTCTAGTACTAATATCTAGGTCTTCTATGCTATTATTCATTTTTTCCACTGTAACATTTCTTCTTTTTTGCATCTTCACCACCCTTATCTATGTTCCTCTATCATTTTTGTCCTTCATGTTTTAGTTCTCTCATCCATTTCGAGAGCACACTCCTATTCTTCAAACCCACATGTCCTCCTGAGGGGGCATACCACTACTTCCTCGTCATCCTTCCTCATCCTAATTTCACAGGGGCATATCTTTTTCTTTGACACAATGCAATAAACTACACTATATCAAAGAGTGGTAAAATTTAGACACTAAATTCCTCATCATCCTTCCTCATCCTACATTATACCACTACTTCCTTGTCATCCTTCCTCATGCTAATTTCATTGGGGCATATATTTTTCTTTGACACAATGCAATAAACTACATTATATCAAAGAGTGGCAAAATGTAGACACTAAAAATTGTTCTAGGCCTACAACTTTAATTTCATCATAATTCTTATCTTCATTTTGATAATTAAATAATGTTAATTATTTAATTAATTTGTAAAGCCATTTTTCCTCTATTAATTCAATAAATTTAATTATTTAATTCATTCATTCTTACTTTTATTCTTCCTTGATTAATTAATTAAATATTATTTATTTAATTGCGTCGCTAATTAAATCTATCTTCTTTCTAAAATTAAATAAACTATTATTTAATTTGTTTCTATCACACTTTCAACTATAATTAAATAATCATTTTAATTATTTACTTATTTTTTAGCCTTTTCTATCTTTAGTTAAATAAATTTTTATTTATTTAATTTAATCCTCAAATTTTGAATGTTGAATTAAATTATTATTTAATTCATAAAAAAGGTTTATTCTTGGCATATTCCTCTATAATTAGATAATATCTTTGTTATCTAATTAGTCATTCACCACTTAAGTCAATATTTAATTAGATCATTCAGTCATCTCTTGATTTAATATCTGATTGTTTTTGACAAACAAAATTTTTGGGTCAATTAGTCAGTTATCTAGATTTATTCCTATCTTGATGCAGGAGCATCCAGTGGTGTGAGGGCAATCTTGCATCACCCAAAAAGATGATTTCCATTTTTGTTCCTGTTGTTTTCTTTTTGTAGATGTTTTTGTATTTCTTGATACCCTTTTCGTCGAATAAGAGTTTCCAACTTTCAGAACTACTTTTCTGCTTTTTCTGCTCAACTGCTATTTTTAGCAGGTTTGCATTTGAAGTCGTGGGAAGACAGAAATTTATGGGAAGGTTCGGGGATGGAAAATACGGTCAGTGAAAGAATCAGGTCAAGATCATTCACGACTTGAAAGTTATTCAAGTTCCAATTTCTGCTTTTTGCCCTGAAAAACCTTCCGAGATCAGTTTGAGGCACCAAACGATCCCGGATGGGCCTGAAAATTTGCGGAAACACCAAAGTAGTCCGCCGAAGGCCTACTTTGCAAAAAATCATCTTTTCGAGAGCTTTCCGAAAAGGTATTATCATTGAAGATCCGACGGTCGGATTAAAAGTTATGGCTACCGGAAGTTGGTGCATATTTTAGAAATGTGCTAATTTTCAATTGTGAATTTAACTTGAATTTCAAATTGTAATTTTGGCACCAAACCGTCAAAAATCTTATCTCGAAGGTTGTTTTTGGTTCCAAACCAAAATGGGCCTATTTAGGGGCTTGTTTCTAATTTTTTTGGGTAACTTTTGGGGAAAGAAGTTCACATGCTGTGAAAGGGGATCTGGGTAATTTTCTGTAAGTGGGTAATTTGCATGTAATACAGAGTTTGGGGATTTGAGATCCTGTAAGTTCAATATTTATGAATAAAATATTATTCTGTTTTGTGAGTGTATTTACGTGTCTGGGTTTGCTCCCTCATTCGAGGTGTATTAGTATCGAGGCCGGGTTTTCTTGGCGTGTGAAACGGATCTCGCCCGATCGTGGCGATTTACACGGGGCAGAGTAGTTGTGGGTTCAAGATCTTCAAAGATGCCTCCAAAGAGTGATTCAGTAAGTGGTGGGCTGAGGTGGCGAGTGGTAAATCTTTGATGGAAAGATCCATTAGCGTAGAAGTTTGAGAGCCCTCGAAGACAAATTACGTCACGTTGCAAAGGAAACGAGATGAGAAGAGGTTTTAAACCGGAAGGAGAGGAGAAAGTGAGGATGAAGGCGAGGTGGAAGATTCAGATGTAGAAGAGGAAGAAGAATTGATCGATCAAGATCGGATCACAGTTGATAAGAGACCATTTCAAAGATTGGAAAAAGACCGAGTGAAGTCGGTTATTAGGAGAAGTGGGCCGGGAGAGTTGATCGGTCGATCAGCAGCTAGAATATTTAAGTATGAAGAAGTAGAGGACCGGTCGGAGTTAAGTTTACAAAGACAAAGCTGAAGGGCCATGCCAATATATGGTGGAAAGAGGTCCAGTTGGAGAGAAATCGAAGAGGAAAAGGAAAGATCAGCAGTTGGGATCGCATGGTGGAGAAACTGAAGAAGCAGTTCATACCAATAGACTATGAATTAGATCTGGCTGAAGAAATTGCAAGGAGTTGAAGCAAAGGAAGCGGTCATGAAGAATACGCGAAGATTTTCACAAGATGATCATCGGAAGCGGGCCATCGCGAAACCAACAAAGGAGAAGGTAGCGAGTTATCTTAATGGAGTTCTGACCCGAGCATTCAAGAGGAAGGCTAAGCTTTGGTCGAATGACTACCGTGAGGATGCATACCCGGTTTTCTCACGAGAAGTTGAGGAGAGCTCCAGCAAAAGATTTGGCTGACAAGCAAAAGATTGGCGGAGGTCAAAGCGGAAGGGGTAGTGGAAGATCTTTTGGGGGCCGAAATGAGGATGAAAGGAAAAATGAAGATGTGGGTACCAGTCGAGGTCAGAGGAATGATAACTTCTACCGCCCTCGTGATCAAAACAGTGGTGATCAAAGGGGTAGAGGACGAGGAAGATCTGGGCCAGGACCCGGAAGAGGTGGGTTTAGAGGAACTTGTTTCCATTGTGGTGAAGAAGGGCATCGGGCCTATGAATGTCCACAACACCAAGGAAGGACAGACAGAAGGCCAGAAGGTCGTGGAAGGGTTGCACATGCAGATGAGGAGGTCGTCGAGACGATGATGAGATGATGCCGGGAGAAAGCCTAGTGGTTAGAAGGCCGATAGTGAAGAAGAGGCGAGCGAGGAGGAAGAATGCGGTTCACACAAGGTGCAAGTGTGAACAAATGTTGTGAAGTCATTATTGATAGTGGAAGCAGATAATTTGGTGTCGGAAGAGATGGATTCTGAAGCTAGGCGAAAGGAAAAGGCATCCACATCCATATCGGTTGCGGTTTGCTGCGAGAAAAGACCACAAGAAGTTACGGTCAGTAGCGATTACCTAGTGAATTTCAAGATCCCGGAAGCTATCATTGATGAAGGTGCAATGATAATGTCCCCACATGGATGCGTATGCATGTTAGAGGCCATGGGTTGATAGTATTTCGTACATGATGGCCGTACAAACACTTATTCCTTGATGAAGGATGGAATCAGACACTTAGGAGTTTAGAAACCACGAAGAAGGGGCTGAAAGGTATGCAGTAGCGCTAGAATTTGTTTTGTTGATGGAAGGAAATTTTTAGAAGGCATGAAACATGAAGGTATGTGTTATGCATTGATTCCTAGAATGGATAAGGAAGGTAGTGAGAAGGTACCAATAGAAGTTTTTGGACTATTGGACGAGTTTCAGGAGATTATTTCTGATAACGTACCTGAGGGTTTACCACCAATGAGGAAGATCAGTCATCAGATTGACTTGATCCCTAGAGCTAGTTTGCCAAATAAAGCGACTCCGCGAGAATGACTCCCTGAGAGAATGAGGTTGAGCGGAACAAGTCAAGATTTATTGAGGAAGGGTTTGATTAGGAGGTTTTGAGCCCATGTCGCAGTACCTAGAATACTGCTTAGAAGGAGATAGGCGTGGAGGATGTTAATGCAGGAGACTCCGGGGGCCTCATCAGACAACAATCAAGTCACGGTTTCCTTGCCAAGGATGGAGGCGATGGAATGTTTGAGTGGAGCTTAGTACTTCACAAAGATCGATCTAAAGAGTGGATATCACCAGATCCAAATTCGAGAGGGAGATGAATGGAAGACTGCCTTCAAGACCAAAGAAGGCATGTACAAGTGGTTAGCCATGCCTTTTGGGCTAGCCAATGCACTGAGAACATTCATGTGGCTCATGAATGAAGTCTTGAAAAGAGTTTCTAAGGAATTTGTCATTGTGTACTTAGATGATATTTTAATATTCATTAAGTCCTAGGTGAGCATTTGATGCATATTGGTAGAGTCTTTGAAAAGTTGAGAGAAGAAAAATTGTTGATTAATTTGAAGAAGTGTAGTTTTGTAAAGAAAGAGTTAGTGTACTTGGGGTTCGTTGTCTCGGCAGAAGGTCTAAAGATGGACCCGGAGAAGGTGAAGGCTATTCTGGAATGGCCTACCCCAAGAACTGCTACTGAGGTGAGATCTTTCCATGGTTTGGCAAGTTTTTACAGAAAGTTCATTAGAAACTTCAGTAGTATTTGTGCACCCTTGAAATTTGAAACAATGAGAGGGATAGAAAAGAAGTTCAAAGTGGATCAAGCTGGAGCATAAAGAGTTTTGATTTATTTGAAGGCGAGGAAGGTGTGAGCAACCCGGTTTAGCCCTCAGTTTCAATAAAGGTGTTTGGTGGATTGTGATGCGATTGGTTTCCATTGGGCGATTGATGAGCCAAGAGAGGTAAGCCCATTGCCTATTTTGAGTGAAAAGTTAGGCCGGTGCAAAATTACTACGTGGCATGATTCGGGGGTTTTATGCAATAGTTCAAGCATTAAAAGAAATGGAACATTATTTGTTGCCAAAGATTTTTTGTTTCTTGATCATCCCAAGCATTACGGTATCACGGTGAGTCGGAGAAAAGATTAAAATGGGAGGAGGCATATGGAAATGGGGTAGAATATTTTGCGAGTTATACCTTTGTTTTGCAAAGCATAGGGTGGCAAAAGTCAAATAGGGTTGCGGATGCCTTAAGTAGGAGGCATACATTGATGACAAAGATGCAGATTGAAGTGGTTGGGTTCAATGAACTCAAGACACTGTATGCAGAAGATCCTGATTTTGCAGAGGCTTGGAAAGCTTACAAAAGAAACTTTATTCGGTTAATGAGGCCAGAAGTCATTTGGATTTCATAATTAGGGATGGCGTATTGTTTAAAGAAACCAATTGTATTCCAGGGGAGTTCCATGAGGAGAACATTAAAGAAGCCTGATGGAGAGATGGCGGGACATTTGTAAGGAATAAGACCATTACCATTGTCGATTGAGCATTAATGTGGCCTCAGGAGTTATCACAAGATGTGAAGAAGTTTGTCGCGAGAGTTGTAGGGTATGTCGGATGGCTAAAGAGGTAGGCAGAATATTATATCGTACTTACGGAGAATTGCATTAGGAGGATATCTATAGGTATGGACTTGCTGTTCTTGAGACACTTAAAGGAACGAGAAAGGAATGATTCAGTATTTGTGGTAGTTGATAGGTTTTAGAAGATGGCACATTTCATCCCATGCCAGAAGACCCATGATGCAGTCCACATTGCTGACTTGTTCTTCAGAGAGGTGGTGAGACTACATGGTCTGCCAAAAAGTATAGTCTCGGATCGTGATACCAAGTTTGTGGGATACTTTTGGAGGACCTTGTGGAAAAAGTTGAAATGATTGGAAGTTGATTCACACATCCACAAAGCTGATGGGGCGGTAGGGTTATGTGAATAGAAGTCTGGGTAACCTCTTGAGATGCTTATTTAGGAGATAAACCTAAGGGATGGGACGATCTTGCGGTAGGAATTTTCTTACAACAATTCTATCAATAGAATCTTGGTAGATCACCATTCCAAATTGTGTATGGAGGTAGTCCAGGACACATCTCGAGGAATTGAGAAGATGGACCAAGAGAAGAAACTGAATTGCTAAAGCCGGCGAAGAATTTGCGGAGCACATCAAGAATATATACATGAGAATGTCGAAGAACACCATCAACAAGATTGAATATGCGATATAAGGCTAAAGGCCGGTCGAGAAGAGGAGGTATAAGGAGTTTCAAATTGGTGATGAAGTGATAGTCCACTTGAGGAAAGAAAGGTTTCCAGTGGGAACATATAACAAATTGAAGATGAAGAAGTTTGGTCCCTGTAAAATTTTGAAGAGGCATGATTCAGGGAATGCATATAAGGTAGAGTTGCTGGATGGATTCAACATTTCACTGTATTTCAATATTTGGTTGTGAGTATCGCATGAAGGTAGCCGCGGAGGAAACACCAACAATGGAACAGTTTGACATTCCAGCACCTACTTCAGAGAAGGAGGAGATTGAAGAAATCCTAGATAGCCATGTGGGAAGGAGTACTAGAAATAGGCAGTATGAAGAGTATTTGGTAAAATGGAAAGGAAGGCTTGTGGAAGATTCTTCTTGGTTGTCTAAGGCAAAGGTTGACCGTTTGGGTTTTCCTCAACCATCTGAGACGTGACGGGGTCACTTCTCAAATTACCACCGGAGGTGTCACGATTACGATCCCTCATCCCTAGTTAGCTCCGAACTCCTCCCCCAGCAGGCCCGGAAGGCCCGGTCCCAGACACATCCGGACAGAGACGGGCAGTAGTTATTCATTCGTGTTCCTTACCCCTTAGGGGCCTACCCGGCCTTACTCGAATCACCATATCTTCTCAAGCTGCTGTATCAGTATCCGTGATCAATGGATGGTAATAGCGATCAGTATCCGTCCCAGGATCGGGTGGTGGGCGCACAAGAGCAGGGATTCAGATTCCCTGTCGACTCGTTACCACTGCCCTTGCAATCAGTTTCCTCCGATTCATCCGGGCAGGGGCGCATATGGGCCACCATACATACCCCACCCTAGCCTTCCTCCGGATCGGATGTGATTCCAATCCGGACCTGGTAGGGAGAGACTGAACAATAGCCCGGGACTGATGGGCCCCATCTACACCTGTGCCAAGAGTTTGTTTTCGGAGTTCTAACTGGATCTGCTCGATCCACACCCCCGGAACGTGGATGGAGCTGTTACATATAGTGGTGCTCCCTTGGGAACCGGGGCGCCCTGTAGGGGCAAGAGCTTGTTGGTTCTTGCATCCATGCGATTCAGTCGGCGTGATGATAGATCGCCCGGAAGGCGGGAATTTCATTAATGTGAGCTCGGTACGGGGAGTTCATCGGGGGAATGAGCCTATTAGAATGAGGCTGAGTAGCGGTAGGGCCATAGCCATCGGCGACATCGGCGAATGGTTCCGGCTCATCAGGTATGTATCGGCAACTGGGCAAATCCCGTCACCACTCCGAGGAGCAGCAGCTACAGCAGAACAATGGCGTCATAGGCATTGATCAAATGCATTCGACCAATCGTTCATCCCTGGCAATGGAAACACTTGTTCCCAGTTGTTTGACCTCTCCCTCCCATCCGCCTCCCACTTGGATGAAGGTTGGGCAAACCCTCGGGGGGCGTCGGTTCCTCGGGCCCCCCCTTATATCGGTTCCTTCTGTTGTTGTTGTGGAATAGCCTTAACCACCCACCCAGCGGGGAGGGCCCCTAAAATTCTATGGGTTCGGGCTGGGTGGGCCCAATAATATGAAAGAAGGGGGCCTTCATGGTGGGTGGAAAGTGACGGGGGACGGGCAAGCCCCTACCCGGTGTTGGGTGGAAGCGGTGGAAGCGCACCAAACCTACCTGGCGCTCTTTACGGCTTAACCACCCCACCTATCACGCTTCTCAAACGGGGCCCTACAAAGATGCGAAAGATTGCCCACTCCCCACTCCTGCGCCTTAGAATAGTAGGGGCCCCCCACTACTATAATTGGGCATGTTACGTATAGATTTCCGATTAATTATAGCCCTACTATTCTAAGGTCAATCTTAGCCTCAAATTAGGCCCTTTCCCCCCTACAATTCTATGGGCTCCCACCCGCCCCCAAGAGAATTATAGCCCGGGGTTCATGGGGGGCGCTTACTTTCTGGGTGGGGGGGAGATATAGGGTGGGGGCCCTTATTTCCGGTCCTCCTTCCCTCGGCTCAGTAACGGAATCGGGTCGAGCGGGTTTCATCCCTCCAGATCCACCTTGCGCTAAAATTCTATGGCTAACCCGACTCCGTCTCCTCTATCTAATGATCTCGTTCCTCAGCCCGGGAACCTTCTAGTCCCACCCAACCCTGGCAACCCCCCCTACCTGACCTACTATTCTAAGGCCCGTTGATCTGAATCGGGATCATGCTTAGAATAGTAGGGCGGGTGACCGAGTTCCGCTTCATTAGCTATCACCCTCAACAGGCCACCCCTATCTAGCCCTAAAATTCTATGGCGACCAATAAAGCCTTTGACCGAGCAACCCCGAGAAAGCCCGATCTGTATGGCTTTGCCAAGCCGAGTGATTAACTTCCGACCGAACCCTCATTTTCTCCATCAAGAGTGATTGATCGACAGCAGGTCGGATCAAGTTAGGCATTTCTAGGTCATTCCCCCCCTAGTTCATCCGCCAGAAGGGAGTCGGAGTCTGCCGATCAAGTGGGATTCCTCAACCTGCCCGAAGGTGTGGGGAATCGGAGCTATTTATTCATATGAGTGGACATCAGAAGCAGGTGGAGCTAGCAACTTTCAGAACTACTTTTCTGCTTTTTCTGCTCAACTGCTATTTTTAGCAGGTTTGCATTTGAAGTCGTGGGAAGACAGAAATTTATGGGAAGGTTCAGGATGGAAAAATACACAGTCTGGTGAAAGAATCAGGTCAAGATCATTCTGACTTGAAAGAAGTTATTCAAGTTCAATTTCTGCTTTGCCACGAAAAACCTTAGAGCTCGGTTTGAGGGCACCAAACAATCGGATGGGCTGAAAGAATTCGCGAAACACAAAGCGTAGTTAAGCCAAAGGCCTACTTTGTAGAAAATCGTCTTTTTGAGAGCTTTCCGAAAAGGTATTATCATTGAAGATCTGACGGTCGGATTAAAAGTTATGGCTGCCGGAAGTTGGTGCATATTTTAGGAATGTGCTAATTTTCAACTGTGAATTTAACTTGAATTTCAAATTGTAATTTTGGCGCCAAACCATCAAAAATATTATCTCGAAGGTTGTTTTTGGTTCCAAACCGAAATGGGTCTATTTAGGGGCTTGTTTCTGATTTTTTGTGTAACTTTTGGGGAAAGAAGTTCGCGGTACGTGAAGGGATGCAGGTAATTTTCTGTAAGTCTGTAATTTGCATGTAATACAGAGCTTGGGGATTTGAGATCCTCTGCATGTAAGAAGTTCAATATTTATGAATAAAATATTATTCTCTATTTTGTGAGTGTATTTCTGTGTCTCGGGTTTGCTCCCTCGTCATATCTTCTACATGCAAACTTTTATTAATTAAATAACTTTATTTATTTAATTAATTTATTTGTGCGTTTGAACAAACCATTTCCTTTATGCTAATATTTATCCTTTACATTCAAACCTTATTCTTTTGAGTTTCTAACAGTCTCAACTAAAGATTAAATTAGTATTTAATCTTAATCCCCACCTTTTATGCTTTATCACTTGCATTATTACTTACGCTAATTCAAATGCATATCAAATATTTCAATCTTAATCATCGGTCTATCTTTCAATCTAATCCTATCATTCAAAATTCATATTTTAGATATAAATTGGCTTGAACTTCATCATTATTACTCTTCCCAAAATCTTATGACTTTTGGAAGCAATCTTACTTTCTGAATCTATGATGTTTTGCTAATAACACTATCATAGGCTATACTTTCACTTAAGAGAAATCTAAGGGAAATTATCATATCATGGAAAAATGGAGAAGGACAATCGAGGTCATGCATGGAATTACGTAGATATTCAATGAGATCATTTTATTATTTATGTTTTAAGCTTTTCGTTGTTCTTTGTTCTTAGCATAGGTTAGATTTGAGTTTATTGCATTGTGCTGATTTAATATGCTCTTTTTTTCCTCTGTTACATGACCAATGTCAATCTTTAGTAAATCCCTTCAAGGAGTAGTACTAAAATATGACATTATAGAAAAGTAGGCATATGCATTTGTCAAAGCTGTAAAATCATTTAGACCTTATTTGGTAGGTTCTAAAGTAATAGCATATGTTCCTAATGCTATAGTTAAGGATGTATTTGTACAAAATCAAGTTAAAGGGAGAAGGTGTAGATGAATTAAAAAAATTCAATAATTTGACATTGAAATCCAAATAACCAAATTGGTTGGAGGACAAGGGTTGGCTAAGCTCATGAATGAGTCAAATCTTGAAGCATCTAAAATCTATAACATAGGGGAGGAAAAAGGTATTATTGTTAGCATTGAGAACACCCTGTGGTATATAAATATCACATGTGTATTATCTCAAAAATAAAAAATGTCCTAAGGATTTGAATGAAAATTAGAAAAGAGCCTTGAAATTGCATGCGTCAAAGTATGTCTTTATGGATGGAGACTTATACTAGAAGAATAGAGATGGAATGTTGTTATTATGCTTAGATGAATCACAAGTGAACCATGTGTTGAAGGAGATGCATGAAGGAGTTTTTGGAGGAAATTTTTTAGCCAAGAACATGGCCCATAATGTCCTAAGAGTTGGATACTATTGGCCCAGGGTCTTCAATGACTCTTTTACTTATGTACGAAAGTGTGAAGCTCGTCAAAGGTTCTCTAGAAAACTGAAGTATCAAGGAGCACTGGCACTTAGACCAATGTAAGTTGAAGATACATTTCATCAATGGGGGATTGATTTCATTAGAGAGATACCAAAGAAGTCTAGTGGAGGCCATAAGTGGATTCTAGTGGCAACTAACTATTTTACAAAATGGATAGAGGCTATCCCTAAAAATTAGGCCACTAGTAAAGTTGTGATAAAATTTATGATGGAAAATACCATCACTAGACTTGTAACTCTTCTAAGGATAGTCATAGACAATGGTATGTGCTTTAGGTCAGAAGAATTCAAAAGGTTCTGTGAGACATATGGCATAACCATTTTGTATGCATCTCCATATCATCCACAAGAAAATGGGAAGGCTAATTAAAGGAACAAGAGTATCCTAAAAATAATAAGAGGATGTTGAACAAAAATAAAAAGGATTGGGATTCCAAATTGAGGCTGGTGGTCTAGGTGGATAGAATCATAGTAAAAAAGTCAACTAGAAAATAAACTTTTGAGTTGGTTTATGGGACACAGGAAAGGATCCCCATGCATAACCTTTTACTAGTATATAAATTTATACTCCAGGAAGACTTGGATATCCCTGAACCCATGGAAGATAGAATGGATCAGTTGGCAGAATTGAATGAGCTTAGAAGCTTAGCCCGAGAGTGTAACACAAAAATGTAGTCACAAATGAAATATTTGTTTGACAAAGTAGAAAAAGATAGAAAGTTTGAAGTGAATGACATGGTTCTATTATGGAATGCTAGATGCAAAGACAAAGGGAAATTTGGGAAATTTGAATCTCTTTGGATAGGACCATTTGTCATTACAGGAGAAGGTGGTGAAGATTCTTATTATCTTCAAAATATGTCAGGAGAAGACCAAGAATTTCCAATGCATGGATAACTCCTGAAACACTTCTTTTCTTGAAAATTATGATATTCCATGCATAGTAGTTTTAGGTTTCCCTCCCCCTCCCCATCCCATTTAATCACATTCACCCATGGTCTGCTTCCCAAAGATCACTTATGGATTCTTGCAATGACCCCATGTTCATTCATCCCCAATCAGAGCCACTATTGGAGGTAAAAAATCCACTTTGGTTTTCACATGCCTTCATTTTTATTTCTCATTTCATCTCCATAATAAGCCCCATTTCCCTTGATCTTTTAATATATTTGACATAAAACATAAAAAATTTCTAGTGTATATAACTCTTAAACCTACCCTAGTAAATAAAATAAATTCTCTAATTGTAAATTTGAGATAATTCCCCTTTTTTAAGGTACTTCCTCAACAATGTAAGGTATATCACCAAAAAAATGCCATATTGAAGAAAGCTTCACCAAAGTATCCTTGAAAAAATAAATAAAAGGTAGATGAAAATGTCGATGAGACCCTTGTGTTTCAAAGTGACTTACTCGAATGTCTCTTCGACATCCCCAAGGAGAAATATATTGAAGAGACTTGGATACTAAACAGAGTAAAAAGTTAACTTGTCTCTCTGACAAGACATAGGAATGTTGACACTCTAAGGATACATAAATACTTTTTATTTAGGAAATAGAAAAAAATCTCTCAAACATTGAGAGATTATTATAAAATAAATGATAAATGACTAAGGAATGAAGAATTCTCTCTCAAACCACAAGAACAAGTGAGAACAAGATGTCAAAGAGACAAAAGAGCATCGAACAGACATTGATAAAAGTATCTTCAATTTATATAACAATAGGAACACAACTGCAAGCATATACTATCGAAGAGAGAATGGGATATTGAAGAGAGGCAACCACAAGTTTCTTCAACATTCCAAAAAGGAAAAAGGCATCAAACAGAAAAATCCATATTAGGAAGACACAAAAGGGGTTATTTGAAAAAACACTATTAAAAGGAAGAACAAGGGTATGTTGAGGATACATAAGCTCATCATAGGGAAATGATCACTAGTCTCATAAACATTCTAATATCAATGTAAAAAGAAGGAAAAAATTGAAGTACAACTATCAAAGAGACCTCGTGGGATCAAAGAGAAAAACTCAAATGTCTCTTCGACATTTTGAAGAGGGATCAAAGACATATCAAAGAAATAGAAGGACATATTTTGGCAATGTAATTAAGGTCTCTTCGACATTATGAAATAATTTCTCACCAAGTTGACATGAATAATGAGGTCATCAAAGAGACAACTGCCATTAATATTGCAATTGATTAGAAAAGTGGCATGAGCATCATTTATGAACCAGAACTAGTTTGAGTGAGTCAAATCTCAATATATCTGACTCTTGAGAAATCAAAATAACTAAGAATTGTGGCTAAAATTTGAGGAGACAGAGTTGGATGATAGCGAGCAGCTCAAAGACCATGAAATTGGTTCAAGTAAGTGTTCTTGGCTCAGTTGAACATATTGTATAAAATTTTACTTGAAGTACTATTCAAATAGGGTTTTGAGATGGAAAGAACCCCAAAAAACCAAAAGTAAAAAGGAAGAAAATAGAGGTTGGGGCATTAAATCAAGACCTAATAGAACAAGGTCATGTTTCTGGATGAAAGTATAAAAGAACAACTTAGTTGAATCCTTCATGTGAAAAATTGTAAGATGAACACAAAAATCTTAGAGATGTGTGGACTCTACAAAGAGACTATGATCTATTTATATATCATTATATAAAGAAGTACAGACATAAACATGTCTCAAACCCATGGAGCATGAATTTGGTGAGGTTTGTGATGCATAATGTGTTTATCAATGTGCAAATATTTAAGGCACTAGCTAAAAACTACAACCCTAAAATGAGGGAAATATATTCCCATGATGGTCCCCAATTTATCATCATAACATGAGATTATATCTCCATGGTTTTTCAACTAGATACCTCCATGGAAAAAAAATTAATGATAAGAGATATGTTGAAGAGTATTGGACCATGGATAAAAGCTATAAGAGGTGGAAATTACATTTGCATAGACCCAAGGGTCTAGGAAACCAACTTAGAAGATTCTCTAGTGATGAGAGACCCCCATTTCCTATGGATTCATTTGAAGAATACTATCAATATACTTATTATTTAGCTGGCCAAGTCCTAGGAATTGATGCTCTTACTACAATGGCTATAGATCCCATGGTTTTAGTAGAAAATATCCAAATCCAAGGTGCTAGGCCTTATGACTATGCAAAATATTTGCTTAAGATCATTAATACCTCACTTATTGCCATTAAGAATAACACTGATGCCATCACCTTCAAGAAATGCTCTCTACTCATGCATATGATATTATATGAAGGACATACAATGGGCATGTGGGTAAAGGAATTAAGAATCAAATATTTGGATAGCGATGAAAATATGAGACCAGTTCAGATGTCGACATCCATATGGGATAGTAGATGTGGGAGATCCCACTACTTATACTTTCAAGAATATTTTGTGAAACCCTTGTATAAGATTCTTGTCCATAAATGTGATTACAAGGTGTCTCTAGAGATACAAAGATTCCTTAGACCAAAGGATAAAAACCCTAAGGGAAAGATAGGCCACAATTGGGGGGACTGGTATGCATTTGAAGATTGTACTATGATAAGAGTATATGGATTTGGGGCAGCTCCATTTTTACTGCCTAAGACTATACTTGACATGGTTGCATACCTATAGATTGTGAGGAAATTGGCCTTTTCAAACTTCATACACCTCAAAAGCTATGGAAGGAAATATCTCATGCATTCCACTTTATGTTTCCGTGACTTTACCATCATTTCTGATAAAGGGTATGAATCAATTGGAAAAAAAATAGAGTACTATGCCATGCCATTAGGAAATAAGAGGGAGAAATTTGACCCAGAGCACTTTATTCATGATGCCAAGATGACACAAAAATTGAAAAAATATGAACATGAATTCTTCATGGATGATGCCATTAGAAATTGTGATGAAACTCAAGTAAGGATGAGGACGGTTGCATACAATATAATATTTATGGCATAAACATGGAAGAGTGACCATCAACCATCATATGTAGATGCCTTTCATGAGATGTTAAATCCCATGGATAGAATTGAGCAGTTAGTTTTGTATGAAAATGATTTAACCAAAGATGTATGATGAGCTTGAAATATGCTCATAATTTGAATATTATAATATATTTTTAATACCCTTACTCTTATTGATGATGGTTGTTTTAACTCTTGATTAAAATCTTTTTATTTAAAATCGGGTAGTATCTTGTAGCCACACATTCCTATATTCCTGCAACTTAACATCTCTATGTGTCTATATTAATTGCCATGTTTGACCTTCCGAACGACTGATATAATGCATATGGTTTTTGAATAATGAAATAGATTTAATATGTGATTAATGAATGTGTATCGTGTTGTTTTCCATGCGTGCTTTCTTTTGCTTATGTTGCCTTGTGCATCGCAGGTTGTTGAAGGAAGCATGAACGAGTCAAGCGCAACAGATCTTAGCCCTGTAGTAAAGGACATGACCAACATGACATCAAGGAAGTTGTTCCTGTGAAGACTCTCTGACCAGGTCATTGGGAAGAAATCTAAATGGTCATTAATCTAGGAAGAGTGCAATACTAAATTCTCTCTCAATCGTGTTGAACATATATGCCTTCATGAGAAGTCTATTCCTCGGTTTCAGGATGTATTTATGTCCACGTCTTTCTCTGTTGGAGTTAGGTAGTTAGTTTCTTTTCTAATATAAATAAGTGTTCCTCCTGTGCAAGTGAGCAACAAAGTATGTAAAAGTTAGTATTATAATAAGAATAAGAGTTTTGTGTTAGTTTTCTTACAAGCAGAACAATCAATGTACATGATTCCAAGTTTATGAATAAAATCTCATGAAGTTCTGAGTTCAATTCTTGCATAAACTAGTTGATGCTTGCTAAGGGGGACCACTTAGTGAGTATCTATAGTTAGTTATTTATCTTCTGTTGATTATAAGTTAAATTTTATTCTCAAAGGTTTCAGCACAAACTTAGTCTTATATTGTTCCTGCAGCATCGGGAATCCATCCCAGTGTTTGTTCCTGCAACATAAAGCCAGTTCATAGTTTGTTTCTTAGTAACAGTTGTCATGATTTCTACTTTGATTATGTTATGTTTAAGTTTAGAATACTTTACATTACATTCCTGCAACATAGGTAGAATTTCTTCCAAGCATTTATTTCTGGTAAATTATGACTGAAACTGGTTCTTAGTGCACATATAGTGCCGCTCCATTTCAAGTATATGTTCCCTGGTTTGAAAATGTAAATGAATGACCATAAGAAGATGTTAGTCACCTGCTAGAATGTCCAATTCGCAGGATAGGATTTTCCATGACTTTTATATCTTTTTGTGGAATCGACCATTTTTGGTGCCGTTGCCGGGGATGGTGTCAAGCTAAGAACATGTCATAAGTCATTGTTAGCAGTAGTTTAGTGTGTTTATTCAAGCATTTTCAAATTCCTTTAATTTACATTGCATGCATAGAAGAAGAGATGCTATGGGAAGATTCCTCCCTAACCTTCCATTCATTGATAACAATTTTGAACTAGCTTATAATCTATTTGAGGAAGGAGGAGACCAAGATATCAATCCATTTGCTGAAAACCTACTTGTTGAATTTCTATTTGACCCAACTGATGAAGAACCTCAAAAAAATCCATTTTCTTTGATACTCAATCAAGAAAATATGGCACGTAATCCACCTAATCAACCTCCAGCTTTTGAATTCCCCATCATTGCTCAGCAAGATAATGATAACCTTAAAAATATTCCTTCTTCATTACTTCCCAAGTTCTATGGACTAGTTACAGAGGACCCAGACACTTTCTTGTTTGAGTTTGATATCCTCTTTCACAGCTATGATTACACCACAGATGCTCACGGGCTAAAGTTGTTTTCTGCTACTTTGAAGGAGGGAGCTCTTAGATGGTTTATGAGTTTGGGAAGAGATGCTGTTGATAGTTGGGCAGCTATGCAAACAAAATTTCTTGAGAAATACAAGGAATATTGTAAGAGTAGTAGTAAGGGTGATGATATATTTAGAATTCAACAAAAGGAGGATGAAAGCCTAGAAGACTATATCTCAAGATTCTTGTTTTCCCTGAAAAAGAATTCAGACCATACTCTCAATGAAGAATCTCATAAACTACTTTTTTCTAAGGGGAATTAGTGATACCTATATAGATGCCCTAGATCTGATGGGAGGAGGAGATATAACCCAAGTGTCTTGGTATGATATCAAGAAAATATGTCGCAACTACTCTCGAGCAATGGTTAAGAAGGGTAGAGGTCATCAAGCCATAGTGGAAAAGTCTTCTGATAACGGAGTTTCATGGATGGAGATCACAAATTTGTTGTTTGATTTCAAGGAGGATATCATTAAAAACATGGCTACAAAGTTGGATACTATGCAAGCTTAGAAGAAACATGAGGAAGATGAAGCAATCTTGGCTGAGTTCTGTCCACATTGCAGACATAAGAAATGTGACTGCAGATGTAAGATGGTAGCTAACTTGGAGGCTAAGCAATTACCTACTGATTTTAAGATGGTAGAGGGTGATGATGACCAAGTATTCTTCGTTGCACAAAGGCAACCATGGGCTCAAAGACAAGGTATGCCTCAAGACCCTTTGAATTTTAGTAATCCTTATTCTAATTACAATAACCAATGGAAACCTACATATGGCCCACACCACCTTAGAATACTTCTCAACCACACTGGCCTAACTATTAGAGTCCTCAATGGAAATCTCCTCAAGAAGGTTGGTAGTAGCCACAAGTAAAATGGACTCCACCCCAAGGTAATTGGTAGCCAAAACCTCAATGGAGAGGTCCTTAGCAATGGCAGAACCAACCCCTTGGATCCTTGTAGCTTTAGCAGCCTCAACCTCCGGCCCTCATGTCACCTCCTGTAGCACCTACAACAAATATTGGCCCTCCAAAACAAACGCCTATGTCTACTCAACCATTTCCAAATCCTAATAATAAGTAGCAGTAGCAGCAACAATAGCCTATGTATTTTGCAGAAGCTAATCAATATCCAACTTATGCCTTGAATATTCATGAGATCCATCTCAGGTCTAGAACCACTCTCCTTGCTCCACAGCCACCTATAATTATAGAGATTCCAGACTCTGCCTCTGAACAACCTACTGATCCTGTAGAAAATATACTTGCATCAGATACTATCTGTAAGGAGCATGTCCTATAGCATTAGGCCAAACTACCTTTTCCTCAGAGATTGCAAATTACTACATCCAAGTTTATGGAAGAGCCTACCTTTGATATTTTGGATCAGCTAAAGAATGTACACATTCAAATTCCCCTTTTCAAGCAATTAAAGATGTCCCAATTTATGGAAAATCCATTAAGGAGGCTTGTTTAAAGAAACCTGGAAGAAAGAAAAAGGATCTCCAAACTATCCATGTTCTAAGACAGTTGGCAGATATTATGTCAGGAAAGATAGTCATTCCAAAATATACTAACCCTAGGAGTCCTATGGTAAAAATAAATATTAATGGCCATATAATTTAAAGAATGTTTTGATTGACCTTGGTGTATCCATTAATGTAATGACCAAGCATACTATGGAGTCTTTAAATATCCTAACCATTCAGTCTACACCTACCATCCTGTAGCTTACTGATAGTTCTACAGTAACACCTGATTGAGTGGTAGAAGATGTCATTGTCATCCTTGAGTCTTGGGAATACCAAGCAGATTTCACCATATTGTCCACTAAGGAAACTTTGGGAGGATATCCTATCATCCTAGTTAGACCATGGTTGGCCACATATGATGCTCTTATAGGATGTCATTTAGGAGACATGGCAATTTCTGATGGTCAGTCAAGAAATAAATTGGCTTTATACCCACCTACCCAGCCTCAGCCAGACTTGTCTCAACCAATTTGGCCAGATTTAGGAGAGGAAACTGAAGAAGTCAATTCATTGGCTCAGCTAATGATGTTGCAAACTAATCTGTTTTCCCAGCTTCAGAGTGAGGATGGTCTACTTTTACAAATTTTGCAGTCCAACTCTGATCGGAGTAGCCCATCTATTCCAGATAGCTATCTTCAGTAGTGTTTCCTGCAGCAATTGAATCCTGAGAGCCTGCCACCTAAATTTCCTACAGTTTATCACAATTTTCTTCCACATGAAATAAAAACACCACCTTTATCAGTAGCCTCCATGAATGATCTTACCAAGCAAGTAGAAGTGTCTCCAGGTCATTATCTGAATATCAATAATAAGCTGCCTCAATCTCAACAAACTGCCCTATTCACAATGCTGCAAGATCAACACTGAGCTTTTGCATGGGACTATGGGGATATGAAGGGAATATATCCTCAACTTTGTACTCATAGGATCTAAATTAAGGAAGATTGTTCACCTATTAGGTAGCCTCAAAGAAGGATAAACCGAATATTCAGGGAAATAGTTAAAAAAGAGCTCCAAATATTGCTTGATGCTAGTTTTATCTACCCCATTTCAGACAGTCAATGGGTATCCCCATTGGTGATTGTTCCTAAAAAAGGTGGAAAATGGAGAGTTTGTGTAGATTATAGGGAGCTAAACACAACAAATAAAAATGATCACTTTCCACTGCCATTTGTTGACCAAGTGCTAGACTCATTGTCTGGTAAAAATTATTTCTCCTTTTTGGATGGATATAGTGGGTATAATCAAATTAGAATTTCCCCTGAGGATCAAGACAAAACTGTGTGTATGAAAATATGCCTATTATAAAGGATTCAAAACACAATCAATAAAATATTATATCAAAGAAGCTTAAAGAAAATGTAAACAAACTCTCTATGGCAGCTTCTTCGAAGTCATTTTATTGCTCTCTATCTCCAGCGTTTCGTTGATTCAAGTTGCTCTAAGATTCTATATACCAAGCTCAACGAAATGGACTACTAAAGAATGAGATTTAAATTAAAATTCATACTATACTAAGATGCAAGATTATTGCTATGATATGATAAAATTATTGCTAAGATATGATTATTGCTAGAATGCTGAAAATGTGAGTGCATGAGAGTATGTCTATCTCTATGTGCACGTGTGTGTGTGTAACCAATGCTTGTATTTTCACATGTATTTAAAGATTTTTTGAAATAATTCAATTGGCTTCCATGATTAACGGTTCAAATCAAGCTTGTTGGGATGAACGGTAAGACATTCTTGAAAGGTGAGAGAGAAATAGAAGGTTTCCTCTTCTTCAATTTTTCTCATTCAGAATTGAAGGAAGGTTGCTATTTGAAAAATGAGTTGAGAATGAATTTCATAATTAAATAAATAACTTATTTAATTATATGTGAGGATGAAATTAGAAGTTTACATAACTAAATAAGTAATATTTAATTATGTGTGAGAGATGGATTTAGAAGTTCGCATAATTAAATAAGTAATATTTAATTATGTGTGAGAGAGGAATTTAGAAAGTAATTAAATATTTTAAATATTTAATTATGTGTGAGAGAGGTATTTAAAAGGTAATTAAATATTTAAAATATTTAATTATGTGTGAGAGAGGAATTTAAAAGGTAATTAAATATTTAAAATATTTAATTGTGTGGAGTGAGAAAAGATAAAATTCAATATTTATAATATTTAATTTAACTATGAGATGAAGCGGGTGTTTGGAGGAATATTCCATTATTTGAATTCAAATATTCAAATTTAGAATAACATGATAATTAATATAAATAAATTATAAAATTTATTTAATTTAATTAAGAGGAATATGGAAGATGGTAATAATTAAATAAAGTTATTTATTTAATTAAGGTAGAAAATTTATAAAGTGAGCGATATAAATAAATAAATAAATTTATTATAATATGGTAACTAAGAAAATTAATTAAATAATTTATATTTAATTAATTAACAAACTGATTATTCTTGAAATATTTTAGGCGTATACATTTGCCCCTCTTTGAGTGGCCATTAGCCAAACACATTGCTTCAAAGAAAATAAAATACACTTTTGATAACGACTTTGATCGTCTTGTGTGCCAGGAGGCCAAATCACGGATGATGATGAAAGTCTGATGGTGACTCAGTGGTTTAGCTCCCAATAATTGGTGTAAAAGATGCCCCTGGTGAAAAAATAAAATAAATGTCATAAAAAACTCACCTTAATTGACCCATATAAGGTAAAAGACGTAAAAGTAGAAGTCATTTTCACTCTTTTGCTACAGTGATTTGGATGCTCTGACAGTGACATAGCGAGATGCCAATCTCATTTCACACACTTAGATTTGAGCAGGCCCGTTGATTTTAGAGATCAGCCATGTATGGACCACTGGTGAGTCGATTAAACCCTTTATGCTTTGAAATTTTGTGATTTTGATCATTTTTTTTTTACGTTTTTTCATGCGGATTTAGGTTTTTCTATTCCATTTTAGCGCATACGACTGTCTATTTTAGCGCATTGAAATTTTATGGCGCATATAAGTTCTTCATATAGGTGTAGGGAAAATTTTAGGTTTTCTAGTGCATACGAAGTGTAGATTAGCGCTTATAGGATAGAAGCCGGCTAGAAAACTTTAGCGCATCTAGGGCACAGAATCGCGTATTTAGGGATTAGTGCATCTAGGGTATGAAGTAGCGCATCCATGGGGTATCTTAGCGCATATAGGGTTTTAGCGCTTATAGGAAAAACTTTAGCGCTTTTAGGGTGCAAAACCCGCATGGTGTTCTTGAGGTAAGTTAGTAGCATTTATGAGTTTGGTATTATCTAAAGGCATGATTAGCATCCCAGGAGGGAATTTTGGCGAATCATTGTAGTCGAAAATGATGGTTGTTCTTCCTTGAGGTCGTAGATGAAAAATTAGTTTCCATCATGCTGATATGGATAGAAATGATAGAAAGCCTGATGACTAACTGATAACTTTGCTTCCCCAAATAGAAAACAATGAGTAGATGACTGATAACTTTGTTTCCCAAAAATGAAAAACAAAGAGTAGATGACTGATAAATTTGTTTCCCAAAAATGAAAAACAAAGAGTAGATGACTGATAACGTGGTTTCCCACAAATGAAAAACAATGAGTAGATTGATTGACTGATTGCCTGATAACTTTGCCTCTCATGAATGAAAAATAAAGAGTAAATGTCTGATAAATTTGCTTTCAATGATAGAAAACACATAGTAGATGATTGATGTGAAAATATATTTGCATTTGAAATAAAAATAGGATAATGTTTTGATTGATAAATTTTCGTTCTTAAAAAAGAAAACCAATAGTAATTGATGGTAGAGTGGCGTGATTTGATACTCAGATAGATAGATGTAGCAGTGATTTGCCTGATATGATTTGATTGTGTGATATGGGTCACTGATATGGGTCACTTGATATGGGTCACTGATATGGGTTACTTGATATGGGTTACTGATATAGTTCATTTGATAGATAGAGCACATGATATGAGTCATTGGTATGAGTCAGTTGATATGGGTCACTTGATATGGGTCACTGATATGGGTCATTTGATATGATGCACTTGATAGATAGACCACATGATATGAGTCATTGGTATGGGTCACTTGATATGGGTCATTGATATGGGTCACTGATATGATGCACTTATTAGATAGAACATATGATATGAGTCATTGGTATGAGATTGACTAATTGTCCATGTGATGACAAAAAAAATAGGAGGTTTTCGACAACCTCCAGATTAGAGAGCGGTTCCCGATGTGTTGGAATCGGATAGGAGAGTTGACTCCAGCTGAGGTACAGTGGATAGGTGCCTGTGGACTGGGATCTCTGTTGACCATCTCACGAGGGATTCGAGTCAACAGGGGATTGTTGAGTGCATTGGCAGAGAGGTGGCACTCCGATCATAACACCTTTCATTTGCCGACTGGTGAGATGATTGTGACACCCAAGGATGTGTATAGGATAATAGGGATTCCTATGGTAGATGCCCTTATGGTTTATGACCACAAGGAGATAGGTGGGACTGAGGCATTGAGGAGGATTTGTGGTGATATGGTGATAGCCAGATACTAGGTGCTGTGGGCAGATTTCAGTAGATGTCGAACCTTAGTTTCCATGTTTGTTGCATTCATTGGAGGCTTCCTTGGACCGGACCATCGGTCGAAGGGATTTTTAGTTCATTGGGGGAGGATGTTGGAGTGGATGGTGACTTAGCCATGGAGGTACACCTAGGGGAGCTGCATTGGCTCATTTGTATCATGATTTACATGAGGTGGTCTACCGAGGATCAATGAGTTTGGCCAGTGGTGTGACTCTGCTCCAGATCTAGGCATGGGAGCATATTGCGATTATGAGGCCAAAGTGTGCTAGGGCTAGGCCACCAAGCAGACCATATGTGGAGGCATATTTAGGTGCACTTGTCTATCCCAAGCTGGGAAAGTTAGAGTATTGGCAGTGCATGCTAGATGATGTGGATTCAGTGATATGGAGGTCGTACACATATTGCAACCCCTAGGACATGGATCATTTGGAGATGACCTTTATCTGCATGCCACAATATCTGATAGGGTGGACCCCATATATTATTGAGAGAATTTTGGCTTTGTGGGTTCAGAGGAAGTACAGGTATACACAGAGGATGCCACAGGGCATTGCTTACTATGGGAGGCACAAGGATGATCCTGGATGGGGATGCTATATTACATACTAGGTGGCATATATAGAGTATTCTAGCTTACAGGCTGAGGTATGGGAATACAAGCTAGAGGTGACAGATGTAGGGATGTTAGATGAGTACTTAGTGCACTTCCACACACATTGATTCCCACGATTTACATTTCTAGATGAGCCAGGGCCCATTGAAGTAGTACAACAAGCAGGGGTGGAGAGACAGTGGGAGGTGGCAGGTGGAGAGCAGGTGGTGGGTGGAGAGGAGGAGGAGGAGGAGGATAGGGATGAGGAGGAGGAGGATAGAGATGAGGAGGGAGAGGATAAAGATGATGAGGGAGTCAGAGATGGGGATAGCTCAGATGATGGAGATGATGGAGGGGAGGAGGGGAGGGCAGTGAGGCAGAGATTAGATGTCCTAGGTAGTGTTCAGATTAAATGGAGGCCTAGATCTGGTGGCAGAACACAAACTATTATTAGAGTTTCATCCTCTTCACAGCAGGAATAGATAGCCACCCTACAGGCCTAGGTGTAGACTATTAAGGTTCAACTAGGTCAGGCGCAAAGTATGATAGCTCAGTTATAGTCACAACTGACACAAGCACAGACTCAAGCTCAGGCTCCAGCACCAACACAGGTATCTCAGCTTGCCCCAAACCCACAGATAGCCCAGCTGATCATAGAGAGGGATGCTTTGAGACAGAGGGTAGTGGAGGCCGAGGGCATTGCTCAGAGGCTCATGGGCACTGTAGAGAGTGCATCCTTGTAGAAGGCGATTGTAGAGGGCATGGAGATGGCGAGGGAGGTGAAGTATTACCGTGTTAGATATGAGGAGTTGTGTCCTCCTAAGTGCAAAGAGTCATTCCCATGATCTCGCAACAGGACTAGGAGTAGGTCACAGATAGCCACACAGAGCATGGGAGTTACTGGGCCTCGGTGGGATCCAGATGCATGTACCAGTGGTAGGCCACCTCCTTCTGGACTAGCTCCATCAGAGGAATCGACCAGTTATTTTATGATGTTTATCACTTTTGGAGCATATATATGTGATTTTTGATCATATCCCATGTATCTCTCTTTGGACTTTGTAGTTTCATTAGACATTGGACATTTGTATCATTTTTGATGAGTGATGATATGCAGTGGCGATGATTTTTGATGATGTGATGTGCATTTATGGGATGATTATGTGATATGCATTTATTTCGATATGTTATGGATTTTGGTATGTATTTTAATGATGTGATGACTAACATGATATGCAGGATGATTTGATATGATGTTTTTTATAATGATGATGAAAAAATGATTGATGATGCGTACTAATGATGTTATGCAAGTGAATGACTTACGATGTGATTATGAAAATATGTCATGGGATTTTTGATATGTTGTATGAAAAATGATGTTTGGTAAATGATATATAAAAATGTATGTATGGAGAGTTTGTTTTTATATTTTCAAAATGCAAGTAAATAATGATAATATGATGGAAAATGAATGTTGTGTTTATGATATGCATCATGAATTTGTAATATGAATTGATATGAAAAATGATAGGATGATTAAAGATATGATATGAATGTAATGTGATAAATGATAAATGATATGAAATGATTAATAATAATGTGATGTATGATAAGATGATAAATGATATGTGATGAAATGCAATGTATTGTAATGATGATTAAGTGAAATGATAATGACATGTATGAAAATGATAAGTGATATGAAATGAAATGTACAATAATGAAATGATGAATGATAAGTGAAATGAAATGATATGTGCGATAATGAAAATGATTAAGGATAAGTAAAATGAAATTGATATGTGTGATAATGAAAATGATGAATGAAATGATAAGTGATAATGACATGAACGATAATGAAATGATAGGTGATAATGAAATGATAAGTGATAATGAAATGAACAATAACGAAATGACAAATGAAATGATAAGTGATAATGAAATGAACGATAATGAAATGACAAATGAAATTATAAGTGATAATGAAATGAACGATAATGAAATGATAGATGAAATGATAAGTGATAATGAAATGATAAATGAAATGATAGGTGATAATGAAATGATAAATGATAATGAGGTGATAAATGATAATGAGGTGATAAATGATAATGAAATGATGAATGAAATGATATAATAAATGATAATGAGGTGATAAATGATAATGAGGTGATAAATGATAATGAAATGATATGAAAATGAGATGATAAATGATAATGAAATGATAACAAATTTGGACGATATGAAATGATATGAAAATGAGATGATAAATGATAATGAATTTGGACGATATGAAATGATATGAAAATGAGATGATAAATGATAATGAAATGATAACGAATTTGGACAATATGAAATGATATGAAAATGAGATGATATGAAAATGAGATGATAAATGATAATGAAATGATAACAAATTTGGATGATATGAAATGATATGAAAATGAGATGATGTGAAAATGAGATGATATGAAAATGAGATGATAAATGATATGAAATGATAAAGGATCCTAAATGATATGAAAATGAATGGAAAATGATAGATGATAGGACCTAGATGAAATGATAATGAAGATGTAAGGTGATGATGAAATAAATACATCTGAATGTCCTCCACAAAGAGTCCTAAGAGACATGGCAGCCATTGATGTTCTTGTTAGCCCCTTCTAAAACTCTGATGCAAATCTAGTATGCAGATATATATACACTGATCTAAAATGAAATGCAACTAAATGAAACAAACCATTTGTTGAGCCTTTTGGTAGCTTTCTTGGATAATCATAGAGCGTTAAATTTTTTTGGAAGTATGTACAAGCATAAGAGGGTAAATTAGCACCAATGATGACCTGAGTACAACTTTCATGATTTTTGATATAGCAAGTAAACACAAGCATCAAGGTATAATTGAACCAAGATGACTTGAGCATTTCTTGCATAAACAGACAAAGACTAACCACTTTCTGATGCAAATGTGGAACTATCATCAATGATTTTGTATTCATCATCTATTGCGAGACCTTTTAGTGAGACTCTAAGTGAGGGAATCTCAACTTCTAGAGGAAGTATAGCCTCTGCTCCATAGACAAGAGCAAATGGAATTGCTCCTGTTGGCATGCGAACACTGGTTCTGTAGGCCCATAAGGTTGGATTGAGTTGAACATGCCAATTTTTCCCTGAATCATTCACAGTCTTCTTTAAAAATTTTAGCATAGTCTTATTTAAGGCCTCTGCTCGGCCATTCCCTTATGGATAGTAAGGTGTTGAATATCTATGCTGAATGTGAAATCTCTCACAAAGTTCACCAACATCCTAATTTTTGAAAGGTCATCCATTACCTATAATAATGGAGTTGGGAATGCCATACCAACAAATAATATAGTTGAGTATGAATGATAATATTTGTTTGCTAGTAACTTTATTAAGAGGTACTACCTCAATCCACTTGGTAAAATACTTTGTGGTTGTGATGATGAACTTATGCCCGTTCGATGATGAGGGATGAATCTTGGCTACTAGATCTAAACCCCATTGGGAGAATGGCCAGGTTGGCATAAATGGTTGAAATTCTTACGCAGGAGCATGAATGAGATTCCCATGAATCTGGCATTTTGAGCATGTTTTCACAAAAGTGAATGATTCTCTCTCCATTGTAGGCAAGTAGTAACCCATTCTAATCAATTTATTGGCTAAGGTCAGTCCACTTGAATGAGTACCATAGATGACCTTGTGAACTTCTTGTAAAGCTTTATCAGATTCATCACATTCAAGACATCGAAGTAAAGTACCATCAAGACCACAACGATAAAGGGTGTCGGCGATAAGAGTGTAGCAAGAGGATTGGCAGATAAAATTACACTTTTGGTTACAGGATAAATCAGGTAGTAAGATGTCATCTTTTAGGTAGGTATAAATCTTGCCATACCAAGGTGAATCAGATCCCACCAAGTGGAAAATGACTTGGCTTTCAGGTGTGTCATAGGCAGGAGTAAATGATTGTTCCACCAGAAATTCATAGCGAGTCTGAGTTTTTGGGAGTTGTAGCAATGATGCGATTGTGGACATGGCGTCAGCTACTTTTTTATCAAGCCTTGGAATTTGTGTGAATTTTATGTTCACAAAATACTTCTTGAATTCATCCACCATCTTTTTATATGGCAACAGTTTATCATATTTGGTCTGATAATCATCATTGATCTGATAAATAACCAATTGTGATCGCCATACACCTGTAATTTTGTAACCCTCCATTCCAGTGCTATTTTAAGTCCAGTGATTAATGCTTCATATTCGGCTATATTGTTAGTGCATGGAAACATCAGCCTATATGATCGAGGAATGGTGTGTCCTTGGGGGTGACGAAGAGTATGCCTACCCCTGATCCATGTTGAGTAAAAGAACCATCAAAATATAAAGACCATGTTTGTTTGGATTCTGCAGTAAAAACATCAACATCTAGAAATTCAATGTGTAGGGGATGATCTACTTGCAGTGGTGCTTCAGCTAGTTGATCAACGATAACTTGTCCTTTGATTGCCTTACGATCAACATAATGGATATCAAGCTCACTCAGAATCATTACAAATTTTTCTAACCTTCCTATCAATGATGCTTTGCTTAACATATACTTGAGTGGATCAATCTTTAAAACAAGATTGATTGTCTGAGTTAACATGTAATGCCAAAATTTTTTTGAGGCAAAGACCATTGCTAGGAAAGCCTTCTCAATGGAAGTGTAATTGAGTTCATGCCCTGTCAATGTGCGGCTGATATAATAGATTGCATGTTCCTTTCCTATAGCGTCTTCTTGCGCGAGCAATGCCCCCAAAGATGTCTCTGTTGCGGCGATATACAAGATCAATGGTTTGTCTGGATTTGGTGGTACTAGAATTGGTGGAGTCATTAAGTACTATTTGATTTTTTGAAAAGACAATTAACACTTGTCATCCCACTTGAAAGGAACATTCTTATGCAGTAGATGTGTGAAAGGAAGACTTTTGTTGGCCAATTGTGCAATGAACCTTTGTATAGATTGAAGTCATCCTTGCAATGATCTCAATTGATTGATGTTCCTTGGGGGAGGCATTTCCATAATCGCTTGTACTTTAGCAGGATCTACTTCAATTCCCTTTTCTGAAACAATGTACCCCAAGGGTTTTCCAGATGTGACCCCAAAAACACATTTCTTAGGGTTCAGGGGAACTTTGAATTTCTCCAATCTTGTAAATATTTTGGACAATATTTCCAGATGTCCTTCTCTGGTGTTTGAATTTTCCAATATGTTGTCTACATAATCTTCCATGAATGTGTGTGTCATGTTGTGAAAGATCGTAGTCATGGCTCTTTGGTAAGTAGCCCCAGCATTCTTTACACCGAAAGGCATGACGTTCCAACAGTAAGTTCCCCATGGACATGTGAAAGTTGTTTTCTTTTGGTCTTCGGGTGCAATCTTGATTTGGTTGTAAGCATAAAAACCATCCATTAATGAATACATGGCATGGCCAGTTGTCAGATCAACTATAGTGTCGATGTTTTGAATAGGGAAGCCATCCTTAGGACATGCTTTATTAAGATCCCTGAAATCTGTGCACACTCCGACACTTTTATCTGGCTTGGATACAGGGACAATGTTGGAGATCCATTCTGCATAGTCGATTAATCTTATGAAGCCCACATCAAGGAGTTTTCTTAGTTCTTTCTTAACCAATAATGCAACATAGGGGTGCATCTTTTTGAGTTTTTGTTTCACAGGCTTAACCCTTGATTTGATAGACAAGTGATGCATGATAATATCAAGATCAATACCTGGCATGTCCACGTAAGACCAAGCAAAGTTGACTTGATGTGCTCTTAGAAACTCCATGAACTCTGGTATTTCTTTCCCTGTCATTGATGTAGCTAACTGTAAAATCCTTGGTTTGTCTGAAGTTTCAAAATTGATGACATTTGTAGGCTCAATCAAGATAGGTGATCGCTCATGGTAGTGCTCTGGGAGAGTGTCAATATTCCCATCATCTGGTGCCTTAAAAATGTTTTCACCATCCAATATACTGTTTATTTTAT
>VDFB02367413.1:0-31365 GCA_007258455.2 Sequoia sempervirens
AAAACATTGCTAAAGAACTATACAAACCATCATTGTCGGACAAAGAAGGTTCACCATCGAGTGAAGGAGAAGGCAAGGAGGGAACCACCAACTCGACTGACGAAAAACAAATCATACTAATAAAACCAGTTGTAGGGGAAGTCAAAGAGAACCTACCAACAGTCTGACAAAGACCATATGCCAAATAGAAGACTAGTGCTGATTTTGAGCATGTTGGAGGTTGTCCTTCAAGGATTTCATTATGTCTTGATTCTACTACAATAAATCCTTAGCTTGAGGCACTCTACTATCACCAAACAATAAGTCAATGAAGCTAGGAGCTTCATACCCATATAAAGTCATAAATAGAGACATCTCAATAGACATGTGATAAGTAGAATTCTAGAAATACTCACCCAAATGTAGCCATCTTACCCAAGCTTTTTGCTTCCCTCAAGCATAATTTTTGAAGTAACCCTCCACCCACTTATTGACTGTCTTTGTTTGTCCATTAGTTTGTGGGTGATAACTAATGCTAGGAGTGAGTTCAATCCCACTCAATCTAAATAATTCTTGCCAAAACAAGCTTAGGAACTTGTCCTTATCACTCACAATGTTCTTTGACATTTAATGCAACCTGAACATTTCTCTAAAGAACTCCTCAGCAACCTGGATTGTTGTAAACACTGCAGAAATAGCAAAGAAGATGTGCAAATTTTGTCAATCTGTCAACAACATATATACAATCCCTTCCTTGCAGTTTTGGAAGCCTAGTAATAAAGTCCATTGAAATACTTTCTCATTTTTTATTGGGAATTGACAAGGGCTGGAACAAGTCAGCAGAGGAAGTGTGTTCATTTTTGTTTTGTTGACACACTTGACACTCTTTAATATACTTAAGGATTTCCTCTTTCCATGTTAATCTTTCCCAGATCTGCCTATAAGTCTTGAAAAATCCTTGGCGACAAGTCATAGGGGCATCATGGAAAGTGTTCAAAATCTTTGCTTTGAGTCCTAATTCGGGCACTAGGAAGATCCTGTCCTTGTAGAGAATCAATTCATTCACCACTTATATCTTTCATCTTGCAAAGTACCATCCAAAACACTAGTGGCAAAGGAGCTTTTTGCATATTCCACAAAAAATTGTTCCTTCCAATTAGGATCTCCATCATGGAACTCAAATGTGGCCTTCTTGATAAAGCATCAACCACAACGTTCTTCTTCCCTTTGACATATTCAATGTTAAAATTGTAAGCGTAGCTTACTAACACATTTTTGTTGTCTATCATTGAGATCTTTTTGATTAAGGAAATACTTGAGACTATTATTATAAGTTTTAACGATGAACTTGCTACCAACCAAATATTGTTTGTACTTTGCTAATGCATGCATAATGGAAAGCATTTCCTCATAATAAATGGAATAACTCTTTTCACCTCCTCTCAATTTTTTGCTTTCAAAAGCAATAGGATGCTTATTTTGCATTAGAACAATACCTATTCAATCTCTTCGCATATCACACTCAAGGTTGAAGGGCTTGGAGAAATCGGGTATGGCCAAAACAGGACATGTGCTCATGATTTGCTTGAATTGATTAAAAGATTTATGTGCTGCATTAGACCTTACAAATGCCCCCTTTTTGGTGAGATTAGTAAGAGGGGCAGCCAACTGTGAAAAACCCATCACAAATCTTTTGTAGAAGCCACAAAGACCAAAGAAACCCTTCAACTAAGTGAGATTCTTTGGTGGAGTCCAATCCAAAATGGCCTTGATCTTTTCTTGGTCAACACTAACACCCTTTGAATTGATCACATGACCAAGGTACAAGAGTTTTGTCATACCAAAGTTGCACTTGGACTACTTTGTAAACAAAGATTCGGCCTCAAGTATGCTCAAAACCTCATCCAAATGCCTTATGTGCTTGTAATGTCCCCTTTTTCATGCGCATCGGAGTTTGAGGGATTACCCTATCATTTGACCCTCGTAGACTAGTGTTGTGGATAAGAGGGTCCGGTTTGGGTGTTAATGAGCTCTTCAGGTGGCAGTTGACAATGTTTTCCTCTCCAGGTTGTTGGTATATTTTGAGGCTAAGTTATCTAGGGGTTTCTGGCTTCATTTGTATGTGCTTACTATTTATAGTACGTCATTGTGTTGATAGAAGCCAACCTTACTATTTTTAGTAAGGCATCCGATTGGGCAGAGTGTGCAGTGGGTAAGTTGATGGTGAGGTCAAAATTGAAGAATGACAATTATTTATGGAGTTTAATTATTATTAAAGTAAAGCTTTAATATTAATTAATTAATTAATTAAAGTGCACATCATTAAAGCTATTTGACTTTATTATTAAAAGTCAGTTATTAAGGTGTATAAATTAATGACTTGAGTTGACTTTATATTAAAGGGGGTCATTAATGATATTTAAGTCAAAATATAAAGGAGTGAATATCGTGTGACTTTATTGACCTTGCTTTAAAAGGATTATTTTAAGTTATAAATTCAATTCACTAAAAGCATGGATTTGGGTGCCCACTTAAGAGGTTATAAAAGAATTATTAAAAGTAAATACATTTAATGATATTTAAATGATTAAAAGGCCTCTTGGAGAAATCGACCCATTTGGAGGAAGTATAAAAAGGTTTTGAAAAGCAAATGAATTCATTTTTTTGATCATTCAACACTTGTCCATTTTGAAGAAGCTTTGGCTTTGGAGAGAAACCTAGGGTTTCGTTGTAAATTCATCTTAGATAATGTGGCCTCTCTTTGATTGTGCTATCTACAAGTGAGAAGATCACCCAAGGGTTGCAGATATCAGTGGCTTCACACGGAGGTTGTATTTGTGCTTCATTGGAGAAGAAATTCGGAAGTTTACAAGGGGTTTTGAAGGTTAATCATTTGCAAATCAGAAGTTTTGTTAGCTGCTACAATGGAGTGAACAGTGCCACGCTACAGTACGCACGCTACAGTAATTGCTATAGTACTCATGAACAGTAATATCTATGAAATCTGCAATTTAGTGCCATGAAAGAGATTATATTCAGAATTTTATAAGGGTTAAGGAGCTAATTATCAGATTATTGCGAGATCATTCATTGGAGACTATTTGTTTGCTGTTAGAGTGTCATCAATCAGCACGTGGAAGTCTGGAGGCCAATCATTTGCCTTTGGGAGAGTGCGTAGGCCCTTGCTTAGTGGTATGAGACATCTATCTGCCATCGTGGAAGTCTCGAAGTGTGGCATTTGGACTTGCACATTGCTATTATGTGAATTACAGCCTTGTACGCAGCACTCAGATATATTCGTGGTCTTACTTAAGCCTCATGTGGGAGTCCAGAGCTTATATGTGCCCCACTGTGAATGTGTGGGAGCTTACTTCTGCCAGGCGTGGTCCTAATTGGAGGTTAAAGGTGTTTCTCATAATACTGTATACATTTCAAACCCTCTTCTTTCTCCAGGTTTGGGTACTCTGTCATTCAATGCTTATCAATGTAAACCCATGTTCAGAAAATCATAACTTGGTAATCTTGTTAGCTGGAGTTGAATTCTGAGTGTATAAATCTGTAAATCAGAATTATACAGTCTGTCCTTCTGAGAGTGCAATTGTAAGTGGGTTTAGTCTGAAGAATCATTTACGTATCATTCTCTCTAGCCTTCAATCTGTATATGTGTAGGACTGTATTGTTAACAGCTGATAGTTACATTGTGTTATCGGATATTTGTGAAGAGTTGTTTTGGCAAACTGATTTACAGAGTTAAATATATATTCTCCTTGTGTCACCTTGTTATAGTATATGCAAAGTTTGATGAAATGGCACATCAATTAAGAGAAAACAAACGAAACAAAACAAAATTTTGAAGAGAAAAGAATTTTTTTTAAAACAAGTTAGGTGCTAGCGAGTGTCCACTTGGAGTGGGACACTACAGTGGTCCTCCCAAGTCTTGCTAAAAATCAGGATATCATTAAAAAATATCAAAACAAACTTCCTGAGCTGCCTATTGAACACTTGATTCATACAAGACTAGAATGTTGCAAGAGCATTGGTTAAGCCAAAAGGAATAACCAAGAACTCATAATGCCCAAAGTGGCATCTGAAATCTTTCTTCTCCATGTCCTCCTCATGAACCCTTATCAGATGATAACCATATCTCAAATCTATCTTTGAGAAGTAGACAACACCTTGTAGCTCATCAATCATCAGAATAGGGCATCAATTCTTGATAGTCTTCTTGTTTAGAGCCCTATAATCTATGCACATGCGCATAGTTTGGTCCTTCTTTACCAACACAACACAAGATGCAAAGGGGCATGTGCTTGGATGAATGTGACCCATCTCCAAAAGCTCTTTGATAGATTTCTCAATCTCATCCTTATGTCTCTTGGGATGCTGATAGGGGGTGGTCATGATGAGTTTGGCTCCCTCTTCCAGTTCTATTACATGCTCAATCCCCCTTTCAAAAGGCTTTCTAGGTGGTATGCCATTGAACACCTTGGTTTGCTTGGTTAGCAAAGCTTGCACATCAATAACACACTCTGCTACCCGCTCAACTTGATCATGGTGAATCAACCTCTCCATCTGCATGTAGGTGACAGCACATGGGCCTCCATTGGACATTTCTCTCAAAACCGCTTTCTTTCCTTTTGATTGGAACTTCAACTCCATAGTTCACAAGTTCAGGGTGATCTCTCCCAACAATCGTAGCCACTAGATACCAAGGATGCATTTGTATCACCAATGCTTACCACATAGAAGTCATCTTTACCTTATAACTACCCAATTGAAGGCTCATTTGAGGTATTCTCCTTATGCATGTGAGAGTAAACCAATCCGCTACCATGACTTTGAAGCCTTCAAAGTCTTCAGTAGTGAGTCCTCTACGAGCAATCACTCCATCAATGAAATTATGTGTAGCTCCAGTGTCGATGAGAGCAATGATTCACCACCCACATAGAACTCTATGGACTTTGAAAGACTCATTCTGCTGGAAACTAGAAAGTTGGGCAAGGGTGCCTTCATTTTCTTTCCCCTCTTCGGACTCTTCTGATGTCTCCTCTTCATTTTTCTCTAAATCAGATTGTTGTTCTGATTTTTCTATTGCAGATTCATCAATTGAATACATTTCTAGTTGATGAACTTTTCCCTTTTTGAAGCACTTATGGCATGGAGCCTATGGTTCTTTGCAAATAAAACATAATTTCTTCCTCCTTGGCTCATTTCGAAGGTCATCATCCATTTTTTATGGGAGCTTTTTGGTCTGATTTGAATCTTTATGAAAATATTCTTGTCCTCCTTGTGCTAGAAGGTCCTTAATTGAAATTTGCTCCTTGGAGAAGCAAGCTCCATACTCCTTGCCTTCCTTATAGCTTCCTGGAGAGTTAGTGGGTCAAAAATTTAACCCATCCTCTAAGCGGCTCCATCAGCGCTTTACTAAAAAGGACTACAAGTCTTCTCTGTGATGTTGGGAACCATGATCGAGAATCTTTGAAATTCAGCAATGTAGACATCAGCAATGCCATGTTGTCTCAAATGTGCAAGTTCTCTATATTGCATCTTAGGGTTCTTATCAAATCTATCGATGAGCTTGTTTGTGAACACATCGTATGTGATAATTAGATTGTGGCCCAGTGTCACCAAGCCATGGTACCACCACTCATGCACTGATCCATCCAAATGCAGCGTGGAAAACTTAACTGCATCCTCCTCTAGCATGGGTCTTAGAGACAGATAATCATCCACCTTTTGATTCCAAATGCGAGTTGTGCACTTGTCACTTCCATCAAAATGTGACAGTCACCCTCCCAAGGGCTTGTTGATAGTCCCTTTGCATTATAGGACCTCGATTCTCAAATCTTCTGCCACCTCTCTTCTTCTTATGGTTCACGAACTTCTCTAATGTCAAAATGTCACAAATCTCTAGAGAAAGAATGACATATTCCACATAGCTAGCCCTCACTTCATTTGCTATCAGAATTTGGGTTTTTGGAACAACTTCAGCCTCCTCCCTACAAATAAAAGTAGGTTGGAGTGGTCTAGGAATAGACCCAGAAGCTGCTCCAATAGTGTGACCATTGTCACTTTGATGGTTGTTGATGTTAGAACCACTAGTTTCACCATTCTGAATCAAAGGCGCTTGAGGTATGTTCTGATTCATTTTGGCCAACATTTGCAACATGTCAAGCATGGCATCAAACTTTCTTTCAGCTCTGACATTCAGACTGTCTAGTGGGGTTGTTCCCTTATCTCTTTTTGGCATGTTTCCTGCTGAAACCTCACTACCAATTGTAGGATTTTGAAGTGCAACTAGAGCCTATGAAAATGTGTCTTCTATTGGACTTTGTGGCAGCTGATATGGTTGTCTTCTTTGCTCTATGTTGTAGTATCTTAATTCTTTTCCACTCATACAAGAAACAACTGTAAGATAGGGTTAGATACACAAGCTTGCAAGATCACCAACTCTGATACCACTGTAATGTCCACCCCTCAATTTATTTTTAAATGTTGCAACTGGAAATGAGATTACAACGTAGTATTCATTCCACTTTTTGATCACCCAATTCCCGTGATGGGCAAGGTGAGAGCATACAGTGTTAGGATTACAAACCAATTGGAAATCATCTGCTAAAAAGGAAAGGCACTAGGTGTCAAGTCGTCCAAACCACTTATTTAGCAAGGATGCAACATGTAAGACAAAAAAGTAAACATTCACTTATTCAATGGGAATACAATGACACAATAACAATTGGGCACATCCACTTGCAGTGGGAAAGCTTATATAACTGGAATGAACAACAAGCTCCTTCCACTTGTCTAGTGGTGGGCGATTACGAGAACCCGCTTGTTCAATGGGAAACCTCAACAAATAAACCAAACCAACTCACTAGCAGTACTACCATCCAATGTTACAATGAAAATGCTTAGAACGATAAACCTTTGGCGGTATGACCTTTCGAAGGGTTACAAGATTAGTTCATAAGCAACATAAACCAGCAATATAAGCATCTCTAAAAACTAGCAAATCAAAATCATTGAAATATGCAGCTCAAAACCTCGAAGTTACAATATCAAAACACATCAAATGTAACCATGATGGAGAGCAGCAATTGAAACTCAAATCTACACAATGGTGATTCCTAAAATGAAACCACACCAGTCTAGTTAGAGATTATCTTCCAAATCCAAAACCAAACATCTAAGAGGGTTTTCATCCTCTAAAGATGATGGAAGAACTCACAAATTCAATCTGACAGCATAACAACATCAATCTACAACATCCCCAAATTGAGCCCCTACACCTCCTTAAATAGCTTGGAAGATGAAATGAATTCGACCTTGGTTGTTACAACCACCGAATCGTGTAAAACTTGTCAAAGTGCAATAGCAAGTCGAGACTCTGCAAAGTGTAGTTGCAAGGAAAAAACCCCCACATGCAGTTGCAAGGGAAAAACCCACATAGCTAGTTCAATAAGAAATCTCACTTCATGTTTAGTAGGTTGACAAAACTCTACAAACGTACATGGTGACATCATCATCCCACTAGAGTCGGCTTATGTCGTGCTAACGTCATCAACAAAACTATTCATCTAAATTAGTTGAATAAACTTGCCAATGTTCAATTCACTTGATTTTATGGAGAATAACAATTGAAACTCAAATCTACACAATGGTGATTCCTAAAATGAAACCACACCAGTCTAGTTAGGGATTATCTTCCAAATCCGAAACCGAACATCTAGAGAGGGTTTTCATCCTCTAAAGATGATGGAGGAACTCGCAAGTTGAATTTGATAGCATAACAACATCAATCTACAACATCCCCAAATTGATCCCCTACACCTCAAATAGCTTGGAAGATGAAATGAATTCGACCTTGGCTGTTACAACCACCAAATCGTGCAAAACTTGTCGAAGTGCAATAGCAAGTTAGGAGTTCGCAAAGTGCAGTTGCAAGGAAGAAACCCGCAAATGCAATTGCAAGGGAAACACTTGCATAGCTTGTTCAACAAGAAATCTCACTTCAAGTTTAATAGGCCAACAAAACTCTGGAAATGTACATGGTGACCTCATCATCCTGCTAGAGTCTGCTTATGTCATGTTGACATCATCAACTAAACTATTCATTCAAATTAGTTGAATAAACTTGCCAATGTTTAGTTCACTTGATTTTACGCGCAAGTTGAAATGACCATTAAGGGCCCACAAACTTCCAATGTTCAATTCACTTGACCACAAGTTACTCGCAAGTCAGTAGGATGTGAATTTTCCACAAGAATGTCAAGTTACTCTGTCATTTGAAAGTTTTACACAATACAACCAGCACTTAATCAACTGAGTTAGCGTTAGCATCAAACTGAAATCTGGAATTGGAATGGAAACTACTCAACGTCAAGAATGTGCACTCAAGATCCCACTGAGGGCGAGGTGCTAACATATGACGGAGTCTAGAAAATTGAAATTATAAACTGATAGGCGGATAACCAGCCATAGAAAACATTTCCACGCTACCACCAAACAGTGGGGGGAAAAATTACAATTAAGAACAATTCATTCGCTGCGGCGGGCATCCACAGAGTTGTGGGGATTCACCACTATGAAGTGGGTATAAGAGTGTTACAAACAGATTGTCCACACTGGCGGTAAACCATCCAGGGGTAATTTAATGATAAAAAGTAAATTGCAGAAATGAAAGAATGGTTGGATTAGTAATGCTTAATCTCAACCTTACAAATAAAACTCTGCAAATTACTAAGTACAATTGATAAGGAATGAACCTTAGATATAAGTATGAACTTTTACAATGATATAACACTCAAATACTGAAGTATATGCCAAAAAACTGGAAATTGCAACAATCTGATATAAAAATCAGAATTCTGGAAATTTAACCAGCAAACTGTGAAATCATGAAATGCTCATAAGTTGATCAATTTACCTCCGAATGATGTGAAATCAATTGCAGGTGTTCTCTAGAGGATAGACGCCCAAGACAAAGTCCAGAAACCACGACCAAAGGCTCCCAATTATTTAGCACGAATTCCAATGCATCACCAAATGGTACGGCCTCCTTAGTAAATCGATTTTACAAGATAAAATCAGCAACTTGAAATTAAATTCTGATTTTTTGAGGAAGGTGGCGCCTTAAGTCAACAAATGGATTGCCCAAGTACCCAGAACGAAATAAAATTCACTCCAAAAGATATGAACAAAAATCAGCTTCAGCTGTAGCAAAACCAGGAAATTCAAAACTGTAGAATACTCCAAAATTCTTCAATCTTTGATGCTCAATCTGCTAGTCTGATGTGAGAAGCAGCAATGTTCCAACTAGGTGTTGTATTTCAAACAAGAAATTGGGAAAGGGCTAGGAGGTGGCATCCTCGAAGCAACAGCAAAATGTCCATAGTCATTTTGACAGCATAACAGTAAGGTAAACAATGGATACCAAATGCTGGAACAATGTCTTCATTTTATAAAAACTGAGAAACTCATCATCTTCCAAGCAGTACGCCAAGAGACACCTTTTTGAATTCTTCTTATTTTTGAAATTTCATAAAATATAACTCCTCATAAAAGTGGCGTCCACTTTCCTCCAAGCATAAGTTCAAAAAATAAAATATTAATATCTCCTTATGACAAGGGCGTACCCTTCATGACCCCTTTTTAAAACAACTTACAAGTTATATCCTTAGGCCAAGGGGTGGTCAACTGAAAAATATAACACTTATGCCTTTAATCAATAAATTTCATCAATTAAGGCTTGAGAGGAAAATATTGAAACAACAAATAACATGCTCAACTGAAGTGATGACTGAAGACAACCAACTGCATACTGCCATAAAAAGAATTTACTATAAATAGTAAATAATGTGAAATGCCACAAAACTCCAAGCCAAGAAACCCTAATTTTCACCTCATTCCAGTCTACGGGTTCCGGAATAGACTGATGAATGGCTATGTTGATCACTGATGAGAAGGGGACATTACAGTCCGCCCTCCTCGAAATTGCTTGTCCTCAAGCAACTGCAAAGATGGATGCAACAAAATCTGTTCACCTTCCCACGTAGCATCTTCAATAGGTAAATTCCTCCATCTAACCAAATATTCTTTGATTGTCCTTCTTCTCAAAGAACGTTCTCTAGTATCAAGGATTTCTTCTGGAATCAACACTAACTGACCTTCCTCATCCAATGGAGGTAATTCTGATGTAGCCACCACATTGTGTCCAATTGCCTTCTTGAGGCGAGACACATGAAAAACATTATGTATTTTGCTTTCAGCTGGAAGTTCCAACTCATAAGCAACTTCACCAATCCTTTTAGTGATTTTGAAAGGGCCATAAAAGCGTGGCTTCAACTTTTCTGCACCACTCTTCTTGAGAGAAGATTGTCTATATGGCTGAAGCCTCAAATAGACCATGTCCCCAACTTCAAAAGACCTTTCAACACGCTGCTGATCAGCGTATAACTTCTGCTGATTTTGAGCTTGTTGCAGATTTTCCTTAAGAGATTTCAAGATGTCTTGGCTTTGTTGTAACATATCCAGTGCTTGTGGGGCTCTACTATCACCAAACACTAAATCAACAAAATTAGTAGCCTCATAACCATAAAGAGCCTTAAAAGGAGACATCTTAATTGACATGTGATAAGAAGAGTTATAACAATACTCTCCTAAATGAAGCCATTTAATCCAAGCTCTTTGCTGTCCTGAAACATAATTTCTTAGGTAGCCCTCTAACCACTTGTTAACAATTTCTGATTGCCCATCTGTTTGTGGGTGATAACTAGTGCTTGGAGTAAGCACTGTCCCACTCAATCTGAAGATCTCCTGCCAAAAAACACTTAGGAACTTGCTGTCCCTATCACTGACAATTGTTTTAGGTAACCCATGCAAACGGAAAACCTCTCTGAAAAACAACTCAGCCACTTGAGCTGCTGTAAATGAAGTGGTAACAGCAAAGAAATGAGCAAATTTCGTTAATCTATCAACCACAACAAAAATACAATCACGTCCTTGCACCTTGGGCAACCCCGTGATAAAGTCCATGGCAATACTTTCCCACTTCTGATTTGGAATGGGCAAAGGCTGAAGTAGACCAGCTGGATAAGAGTGTTCATTTTTATTTCTTTGACAAATAGGACACTCTCTAATGTAGTTCAAGACTTCTTCTTTCAACCCTTTCCAAGTGAATCTTTCACGAATCTGCTTATAAGTCTTGAAAATCCCTTGATGACCAGCAAGGGGAACATCATGAAAAGATTGTAGAATCTTCTTTTTAAGCTTAGATTCTTGTACTAAAAAGATTCTATCTTTATAATATATTAACCCATCAACCAACTTATACCTTTCATCAACCAAATGACCTTCTAACAAGCTGGTTGCAAACTGATTTTTAACATAATCAGCAGCAATTAACTCCTTCCAATCTGCTGATAACTCACAAAGTGACTGTAAATGAGGCCTTCTTGAAAGAGCATCAGCCACTATATTATTTTTTCCTTTGACATATTCAATGTCAAAGTCATATGCTTGGAGCTTACTTACCCACTTTTGCTGCCTTTCATTCAAATCCTTTTGGCGCATAAAATGTTTAAGACTGTTGTGGTCAGTCTTAACAACAAATTTACTTCCCACCAAGTATTGACGGAATTTAGACAAAGCATGCATGATAGCAAGCATCTCTTTGTCATAGATAGAGTAAGTTTTTTCTGCCCCTCTCAACTTTCGGCTCTCGAAGACAATAGGGTGTTTGTCTTGCATTAGGACAGCTCCAACACCTTCTCCTGAAGCATCACATTGTAACTCAAAAGGTTTTGAAAAATCCGGAAGTGCCAACACTGGACACGAACTCATGATTTGTTTGAACTTATCAAAAACCTCTTGTGCTTGCTTAGTCCAAAGGAAAGCTCCTTTCTTTGTAAGATCTGTGAGAGGTGCTGCTTGATGTGAATATCCTTTCACAAATCTTCTATAGAATCCACATAACCCTAAAAACCCTCTCAAATGAGAAATAGTCTTTGGAGTTGGCCAATCAAGAATGGCCCTTATCTTTTCTGGATCCACTTTCACACCCCTTGAACTGATAATGTGGCCAAGATATAAAAGTTCTGTCAACCCAAATTCACACTTTGATTCTTTGGCGAACAAACATTCCGCCTCTAAAATACTAAGCACTTCTTCCAAATGCTTAAGGTGCTCTTCCCATGACTTACTGAATATGAGAATATCGTCGAAGAAGACGAGCACAAACTTCCTCAACTGCTGTCTAAAAATCTTGTTCATACAAGATTGAAATGTGGCTGGAGCATTTGTCAAACCAAAAGGCATGACAAGAAATTCAAAATGCCCAAAATGGCATCTAAATGCTGTCTTCTCTATATCAGCCTCCCTCATTCTGATTTGGTGATAACCTGAACGAAGATCAATCTTTGAGAAGAACATTGCCCCATGGAGCTCATCAATAAGCTCATCAATCCTAGGGATAGGATATCTATTCTTGATGGTTTTCTGATTCAATGCGCGATAGTCAACACACATACGCATTGTGCCATCTTTCTTTTTGACCAGCACTACTGCAGATGCAAAAGGACTTTTGCTTGGTCTAATGAAACCACTTTCCAACAATTCCTTGATGGCTTTTTCAATTTCATCTTTCTGCCTCTTTGGATAGCGGTAAGGTGTAGTCATGACCGGTTTTGCTCCTTCTTCTAACTCAATCACATGCTCAGAACCTCTTTCAGGAGGTCTTCCAGGAGGTAGGCTTCCAAAGACTTTGCTCTTCTTTGAAAGTAAGGCTTGAATATCAGGATGATATTGCCTTTTCTCCTCTACCGGATCAGCTGGTAGAACCATACATTCAGCAGCCCATTCAACCTGATCATGGCGGATCAGCCTTTCCATCCTCTTCAAAGACACAATTCGAGGGCCTCCATTTGACATCCCTCTTAGAACAACCTTCCTTCCATTAGACTGAAATTTCAACTCCATAGTTTGCAAATTCAATGTGATCTCTCCAAGAGATCGCAGCCATTGTATGCCCAACACAACATCCGTGTCTCCAATTCCCACTACATAAAAATCATCTTTAATCTCGTGATTTCCCAATTGCAAGGAAAGATTAGGAATCTTCCTTGTGCAAGACATAGTAAAACCATCAGCAACCATTACCTTGAAACCATCAAAGTCTTCAGTCTTCAAACCTTTTCTAGCAACTAGTCCTTCATCAATAAAATTGTGAGTTGCTCCGGTATCAATTAGAGCAACTATCCTTTGTGAATTTACAACTCCATGAACCCTAAAAGATTCATTTTTTTGAAAACTAGATAGTTGTGCGAAAGCACTACCATCTCCCACCTCTTCGGACTTGTCTTCTGGAACTTCTTCACCTTCACTACTTGCTGATTCGTATTGCTGATCAGACGAATCAGATTCTGATCCATAATCAGAATAGCCCTCCATTCGATTTGCTTTGCCTCTTCCATAGCAACGGTGACCCTTAACCCAAGGATCACGGCAAGTGTAACAAACTCCATCCTTTCTAAGCTGTTCTTTGAGCTCTTCGGACAGCCTTGGTGGAAACTTCTTGGGCAGATTTGAAGAAGGCTTTTTATCTTTCTTATGGCTGAATGGTTTTGAGTGAAACTTAGGCCTTGGGGCTGCCAACTCCATGCTCCTAGCTTTCTTGATAGCTTCATCTAATGTTGGTGGATCAAATGCTTTGACCCAACCCTTCAAAGGCTCCATTAAACCTTCAGCAAAAAGTACCACAAGTCTTCTTTCAGTAATGTTAGGCACCATTACTGACAACCTCTGAAAATCAGCCACATAGCTTTCTAAAGATCCTTGCTGTTTCAATTGTGCCAATTCTCTAAATCTCAATTCTGGATCTTTGGTGTCAAATCTTTCAATCAACTTATTGGTAAACTCTCCATATGTGCGAACTAGGTTATGGCCAAGAGTGACCAAACCGTGAGTCCACCATTCATGAGCTATCCCATCTAAATGCAGAGTAGCAAATTTGATAGCATCTTCTTCTGGCATAGGTCTAAGAGAGAGGTAGTTATCTAACTTTTGTACCCATGATCTGGCGGTACACTTATTACTACCATCAAAATGTTCCATAGTGATCTTTCCCAATGCCTGGTAGAAATCATTTCTAGGTGTTGTAGGAGGACGTTGATCATTCCTTCCACCATTTCTCCGACTCCTTTGATTCATGTATTGATCAAAGGTCCAAGTACCCCTCAAGTCAAGAGGTAAAGAAACGTACTCCATGTAAGCTTGACGAGCATCATCAGCAAAGTTTGGAGTAGCCTCAACTGGTTGTTGCTCTTCCCTTGGTGTGAAAACGGGAAAAAGGGGTCTAGAGGATGACCCACTATGAATTGTAGTATGCTGACCCACAATTCTGTCTCTAGTATTCACCTCAGGACTGCCACTATTATTATTTCCATTAACCCCACTGCTTTCTCCACTTGAGTTATTTTGGGGCTGAATGATATTCTGAGCTGCTTGCTGGTCCAATTTGGACAATAATCGGGACATCATGTCTATCATCCCATCAAACTTCTTCTCCACTCTATCCTTCTCTTCATTATCTCTCCTTACAGAATCTGACATTATTACAACTGTGTGATCAACCACTTCCACTGAATTCTCTGAACCTTCCACTGTTTTACCAAGATCTCTTAGGACTTCTGAGAAGGTATCTGCCTCTGGAACGGCCGGAAACTGATGCTGATTTCTAGCCTGACTTCTGGTGTATGGCCTAATGTCTCTTTCACTCATCAGTTAACCAACTGCAATTTGCCACAGGATGGCAGGGTCTTCTGCTCTGATACCACTGAAATATGCTAACCAAATTTTTTGAAAGTTTTACACAATACAACCAGCACTTAATCAACTGAGTTAGCGTTAGCATCAAACTGAAATCTGGAATTGGAATGGAAACTACTCAACGTCAAGAATGTGCACTCAAGATCCCACTGAGGGCGAGGTGCTAACATATGACGGAGTCTAGAAAATTGAAATTATAAACTGATAGGCGGATAACCAGCCATAGAAAACATTTCCACGCTACCACCAAACAGTGGGGGGAAAAATTACAATTAAGAACAATTCATCCGCTGCGGCGGGCATCCACAGAGCTGTGGGGATTCACCACTATGAAGTGGGTATAAGAGTGTTACAAACAGATTGTCCACACTGGCGGTAAACCATCCAGGGTAATTTAATGATAAAACAGAAAGTAAATTGCAGAAATGAAAGAATGGTTGGATTAGTAATGCTTAATCTCAACCTTACAAATAAAACTCTGCAAATTACTAAGTACAATTGATAAGGAATGAACCTTAGATATAAGTATGAACTTTTACAATGATATAACACTCAAATACTGAAGTATATGCCAAAAAACTGGAAATTGCAACAATCTGATATAAAAATCAGAATTCTGGAAATTTAACCAGCAAACTGTGAAATCATGAAATGCTCATAAGTTGATCAATTTACCTCCGAATGATGTGAAATCAATTGCAGGTGTTCTCTAGAGGATAGACGCCCAAGACAAAGTCCAGAAACCACGACCAAAGGCTCCCAATTATTTAGCACGGATTCCAATGCATCACCAAATGGTACGGCCTCCTTAGTAAATCGATTTTACAAGATAAAATCAGCAACTTGAAATTAAATTCTGATTTTTTGAGGAAGGTGGCGCCTTAAGTCAACAAATGGATTGCCCAAGTACCCAGAACGAAATAAAATTCACTCCAAAAGATATGAACAAAAATCAGCTTCAGCTGTAGCAAAACCAGGAAATTCAAAACTGTAGAATACTCCAAAATTCTTCAATCTTTGATGCTCAATCTGCTAGTCTGATGTGAGAAGCAGCAATGTTCCAACTAGGTGTTGTATTTCAAACAAGAAATTGGGAAAGGGCTAGGAGGTGGCATCCTCGAAGCAACAGCAAAATGTCCATAGTCATTTTGACAGCATAACAGTAAGGTAAACAATGGATACCAAATGCTGGAACAATGTCTTCATTTTATAAAAACTGAGAAACTCATCATCTTCCAAGCAGTACGCCAAGAGACACCTTTTTGAATTCTTCTTATTTTTGAAATTTCATAAAATATAACTCCTCATAAAAGTGGCGTCCACTTTCCTCCAAGCATAAGTTCAAAAAATAAAATATTAATATCTCCTTATGACAAGGGCGTACCCTTCATGACCCCTTTTTAAAACAACTTACAAGTTATATCCTTAGGCCAAGGGGTGGTCAACTGAAAAATATAACACTTATGCCTTTAATCAATAAATTTCATCAATTAAGGCTTGAGAGGAAAATATTGAAACAACAAATAACATGCTCAACTGAAGTGATGATTGAAGACAACCAATTGCATACTGCCACAACTAGCATTTACTAAAAATAGTAAATAAAATGAAATGCCACAAAACTCCAAGCCAAGAAACCCTAATTTCACCTCATTCCAGTCTACGGGTTCCGGAATAGACTGATGAATTGCAAATGCTGATCACTGATGAGAAGGGGACATTACAGTCAAATGGCCATGAGTTTCCCGCAAGGCTAGATGGCCACAATTTTCCTGCAATGCCAATAAGCTGTGAATTCTCCGCAAGGTTAGATGGCCACAAGTTTCCCACAAGGCCAATAAGGTGTGAATTCTCTGCAAGGTCAAATGGCCAAGAGTTTCCTACAAGGCCAAATGGCCATGATTTCCTGTAAGGCTAGTAATGTGTGAATTCTATGCAAGATCAAATGGCCACAAATTTTCTGCAAAAGTGAAAAAAAACCCAATAGAATTGATTGTGCAGACAAAATCATCAAAACTGAATAAAACGGTCCGGATCAAAAGCACTTCCCTGCAAAAGTCCAGTAGCAGGTCAAAAACCTGCAAAGCTATAACTTACTCAAATTTCATCAGAACTTCACCAAATTTAAACTCAGTACCCAATTGTTTCTTTTACAAGGTGACATCATTAGGTTACCCTTGCCCCTTACCAGTTAGCCTACAGGAACTCAGGAAATAGGCTAACTGTCACCCAACTAACTAGGCCTGAGAAGGGGACATTACATGTAGTGACCCCATAGTCCAAATGATTAACATTAGTCAATAGCATAGTTACCAGATTCGGAATTGACATAGACTTGACAGGCTGATTTTGATCTTGGACTCAACACCCAAACTTAGCAAATTGAAAAAATATTAAGTATAGAGGTTTTTTAATAAATGAAAGTTTTTCTATTGACTCTTCTCTAATCAGCTTTAGAGATGTAAAAAACTAATCCATCAAAAGTCACTTTGACCACATACATAGGTATACATCGAACAAATGGGTACAAAGGTAGATTTGTGCTGAAGGAAACTTGATTTTTAAATATATAAGTATTTTCAAGTGTTTTGGTGTACAAAACTTATAGATTATGATATCCATGACATCAAAAACAAAATTTACAACATGGAGTCATGAAATATGGTAGAGAGAATCCTATATGAGTCATTTCAATATCATTAGCTCTATGGTGGGTACTATGCTTATGTCTTAGGTCCTTGATGCTGCTACAGCCAAAATAGCATTGCTCAAGATTGGGATTGACTTGACAAAACAAAAGTATAATTGTAATTTTAGTTACTTGGAATTTAATTGGAAAATTTTAAAAAACATTGAAAAATTCATAATTATGGAGGAAAATGTTGTTTTCATTATTTCAAGCCAAATAAAAGGAAAAAATGATGATTTTTCCATTTGGTAGAGCCCAAATCAATCTTATATTTGTTGCTTTTAAAAATTATAGCAAGGGTCTACAGGCAACAGCCTTAGTGGTTTTGATGGACAATGCCCCTCATGAGGTCCATGGTTTGTGCCCCTTATGAGAAAAGGCTAGGTCAAGGGGTGTAGCCCTCACCACAAAGCTCAAATTAGGCTTTTGAGGCAATAGGGACCTTCATGGTGCATGCCATTTTTTCATAATTTTATTGCTTTTAATCAAGCTCCAAGAGTCCAAACTCCAAATCCTTCAAAAAATATGAGTATCAAATCCATAGAGTATTAGTTAGGTCCTAACTAAATGAGAATGAGATGGATATTTGCTGGAGAATGGTGCCCTCAAGTGTGCACTAATTGATCTAACATTTGGTTACTTTGGTAAAATTCAAAGCTGCTTAGTAAAATCCTTCTTTTTTGTTCTTTTGGGGGGTCTTGGATGATTGAATCTGCTTGGCAAGACTCATTCATGAGTCTGACAAGTCTATGAAACTCATTGAGACATGCTGGCGAGTCTGCAGGCCTCATCTGGCCTGCCTTGCCTCCAGATTTGGTGAATCTGCTGGGTATGGTGAATACTGTAACCATGGTCAGTAGTACTGAATACTTAAATCCAACCAAACGTATTGAAGATGAAGAAATCAAGGCACTACTTGGTGACCCAGCAGAACACAATGATCAACATCAAGCTGCACAAGGTTCTTTCTAGGCCACTCATATGATGCAACAACCAGGTATTATTACTCAAAACCCTTCTTTAGTTAACTGCAAAACATGTCTTCACCATTTACTGTAACCCGCAAAGGTTTGTTGTGCAATTCTTTGCGCTGTGATCTCCTCAAATTTGGTATGTCAGTCCTTTTATACCCAAACCAATTGGGATTTGGCAGATATAAATGACTTTCCCCCATGCCTGCCCCACTCATGATTCATCTCCCCAAATTGGGAAAGACAACTCCTCCACCATCCACATTAGACTGGCCAATGTCAATGACAATATCCAGATCCACATTGTACCGGCCAACATCATTGACAATATCTACAGAATTGCCCAAATACACATGGAAAAAGAACTGATATTGCACTACTTTAGCAAGGTGATCCACAATTTAATAATTTATTTCTCATTTACAGTATCAAAAAAAAAAAATCAAGTTGTTTTGCAAGAATGCCTCCAGCACCAGGTGGACTATGTTCAGCTGCTTGGGTAATACTACCTCAATCTGCAGAATTATACCGAGGCTAATAGATGTTTTATGTCTAATGTAAAAGTCAATCGCAGGCTTGCTAAGGTAGTTCATCATAATACCAAAGAAGCTAGAATCAAATGATATGCTGCTTGATACCCCCACCAACAAGCATAATCCATCCCACAAGCAGAAGAATGGCAGTCTCAGATATACAAACCTAAGAATATGGGAATGATCCTTCAGTGGAATTGACTGCATCAGAAGAAGGGAGATATGCAGGCTCGCACAACTGTTTTCATGATACCAAACTTTTCCCACACTCTACCCCGCAAGCTCTGAAAGGGCCGTCTTTAAATAATTAATGGCTAGCTTTGATGTCTTATTAGGATGGCTTGTTATATGCTTATATAAGTTTTTTGTTGTTGGTTACTGTTTCTTTCTTTCATTTTATGTGTAACTCTGATCCTTTTATCTCTCTTGTAACTCTTGCCTGTCTAGAAGGTTCTTTCCTGTTTTGGGAACCTTTTTTTTGCTTGAACAGGGTTTTTGTACCACGCTTCTTTTTATAAATTCTTATATATATATATGTACCACGCTTCTTTTTATAAATTCTTATATATATATATGAATGCATGCTATGTCTTATTCAAGACACTGGGGAAAAGCTGTTTCAAAGTCACTTTAAAAAACATAAGTAGCAAGAGCAGATCTTTTTTTTAATTAACTTGGTGGTTACAAATAACTTGAATTCTTTGAGGCACTATTGATGATTTAAAAACCAACATGGCAGTTTTCTTAATAAACTGAAGCATGTTTATCAGTAATATGAATTGTGTATATGAAAATATATGAGAATTTTATAAATTAGGTCTAATTAGTTGTACATATTAAATCATTTAAAACATTTTAAAGCTCTAGTAGCTAAATCCTTAATTTTATTTTAATCAGAGAAATTAAGGGTACTAAGAATGGCTGAATTATGTTACTTGTACAGTTCCACATCCAGGGTGGAGTTTCCCTCCGCAAGGGCTGTCGTAGAAGGATTTGGATTTGGAGAATTGACTGTTTCTAAAATATGCAGAATGGCAAAATAGCAAGATATTATTTATGTAGTTACCTGCTTCTTAACCTGCATGGAAAAGTAGCCCTTGATATTTTTGAAAGATTAGCAAAAAGAGTATTACATAATCACACTAAAATCTTATGTGCAACTATAAATGCATTCAGTCAAAATGATATTTTGGGGCACGTAATTCCAGAATGATCCAGATTCAATCTTCGGGCATGCTCCCCAGAGGTATAGTGTGGTATACAGTGTTGATTTAAAGATATAAGTGCATTTCAGCATGCTTATGTGCATCTTTGAGCTACAAGTGTTCAAAGGGTTTTGTGCCACTCAGAAGAAAATCATTTTTATTGCTGACGTCATGTTTTGCAATACCTACTAGAGACCTTTTCAAATGATAAGATTTAACATGGAATAGGAATACAAGTATATTTCTTGTACTCATGGTTATAATTATTTAAGATTTTTTAAACTCCCGACATTGAAATTGAATACTCTTGATGGCTAGTATTAACACAACTCAATAATGAGGTTCTTTGTGTCTTGGTAATCGATGTCTTTTACCTTTGCAATAGTTGGGGGAGTTGAACATAATATTGTCATGTAGCTTATCTTATGCATGAATTCCTATCTTGATGAAAGACTGATCATGTGTTTGACTTTCCTTGTCTATTGAAACATCATTAATAATACTTTTGTTATCCACAAAATATAGTTTTGTTTTGTAAATTTTCCTGTGACTTACTATCCTTTAGTTGATTAAAAAGACAGTCCCAATTGTTTTCTAAACTGATTATTTATGTTCTTTTTGGCTTTGAATTTGATGAGTTAATTTCTAGATCTCGTTAATTTGAATCCTAGATCAATTTTAGCAAGGTATGATATATAACAGGTCTTGAATTTGATTGGGTTAATTGCTAGAATATGCTCACATGTAACATTATGTTATATCCCTATGCTTGTATTTCTTTAGTCATAATTAACCACATCCTATTCAAATTGGTTAGTGGGTGGTTATGTGGTAGTTGAGAGGGTGGTTAAACCACCTTCTCCTCTATTTGCATATCGATTGATTTGCTTAAGTGCATGAATATGATGGCTGTGTTTATTAGTTTATGTGTATTGTGTTATAATGGCTTCATTGTATTCTGCTTCCTCTCCAAAATCATGAGCATACAAGTGTTTAGTATCTTACAAGTGGTATTAGAGTGAAAAGATGTGGGGTGTGAGTGTCCTATAGGGTTGCAGATTGAGTGTGCAAAGAGATTGAGCAGTGAGAAGAGAAGTTAATACAAAAGAAAAAAGGCATTGGATTTCTTCTCATTGCTCATAGAACCACTCTCAGACAAATCAGAGCCCTTACCTTAAGAACAAGAGACATTCTATAACTCAGCTTGCTTAGGGTTGTAAGCAATTCATCATGAAGCAAGGCGTGCATTTTTATTTGTTGTTGTTGACAAGATAGTTTCTCAGCCCTACCTTGTGCAAGTTCTTGCAAAACAAAAACATCTTGTGGTAGACTTTAATTGGAAATTATTATTAGGGAGTGGATACTCATCTAAATCCCCTGCTTGTAGGCATGTTTTCACTAGGTTGATGTGTCTTTCTTGCCTTTTGGTGCAATAATAAAAGCTTGCTACAAGAATTGAAAGCATGCAACAGTCCAACCTTATTGGATCTATGAGGAATTTCTTTGTTTTAAGGGGCCCTCATTGACAAACACAAATGATTTGGAGCAAAGTGTCTCACAAAACTCGTCCATCTTACTTATTGGGGTAATTTTGTTGTTCTCTGTTGTGGCATTATTGATCGTACACAACCACCAACATGCTATTTATATAAGTGCTTGTTGATAATTTGTGCATTGGATTTTTTATTGGGTCATGTTCCCTTCTGCCACTTGTTCTCGATCCAATCCAACATTGTGAATTCAAGGATGCAGGTACCACACTTGATGTAGTTGTATTCAATTTCAGTTTGTGTTCAAGGCTTGTGATTTGTGCATAATGTCATGATGATTATTTTTGTGATCCTTCGTACTTGTGTACATGTTTTATTTAGTGGAAAACACGGAAAGATGATTTAATTGAAACTTCACATTAATGTCTTCACATTAAGTTAAGAACTCAGAAGGGCAACTTGCTGGAGGCTTGTGGTGAAAACCTGCAAAAACATCATTGAGTTTTGTACACTTGTGATCACTGCTCATTCATAGTTATGTGTTTTGGTACTTCCATTTAGAGGTGATATATGGTTGAAATTGGATACCAATTGTCGAGGAAAAAAAAATAGAGATTCGACTTAAAAGTTAATTTTTTAATAATATATCAGATTTACGTTAGACTTATTAACACAATTTGTAACTTCAATGCAAATCAACAATAAAGAAGATTGAAACAATTACATAGAGTTCACATAACACCAAATTTACTTTGCAAAATCTTATTTGGAAAAAAAAAAGGGTTATCAAATTAGTACCACTCACTATATTATTAGTAAAATAAGATTATAATATGATGAGCATGCTAGTTAAGTGTTTCCACTCAATTCTCAATTCTAATAGAATTATGGGAACATCTCCTCACCCAAAAGCAACTGTATGTGAGATCACTATTCCAAGCACCTTATTTATAGAGTTGGAATATACATGAAAGTTTGAAACCACAAATAGTATCTATCAAAACTACAGTTACACCTCACAAGGTTGCCCAAGATTGCCCAAGATGACTATTCACATTTAGAGGCCAAATGAACCCACCTATAGAATGAAAGCAATTCTCTGAATCTTTATATTTTGTCTTGAAATGGTCTTATTTTGTGTTCATGAGCTCTTCATAAATTTTATTTATTAAAATTTCATATATTTACATGAATAAAATTAAAAAATTTCAAGTATGGCATCCCATATTTAAATACCAACATTAAATATTTGTCATGCCAGTATACAATACCTATCCCAACAATTTTCCACTTGTGTACATTGTGTAAGGGATCACAACCATGATTAAATCATGTGTTAATTGCTAACAACAAAATGCACATAGCCTTCCTACACCAAACTTTTTTTTTGTGGCGATTGACTTGGTAAGAGAATCTATAACATGATTTGAGGTGTACTTTTTCTAATACCACCTTATCCTCAACCTCCCCATGAACAAAGTGATATTGGACATCTGTGTGTTTAGTTCTAGCATGCAATGAATGATTTTTGGCTAAACAAAGTAGCACGTTGACTATTGCAACCAATATTAGCTAATCTTTGTATGAAACCAATATTGCTTCATAATTGCAATAAGCAAACCACCTCCTTGCATGCATGTGTTGCTGCCATATATTCAACCTCAATAGTTGAAAGATCAACCATTGATTTCCTTTTACTCATCCAATTGATAGCCCTACCAAACAAGGTGAAGATTTAACCACTTTTGGACCTTCTACAAACCACATCACCTATCCAATTTGCACTTACAAACCTCTATATATTCAACATCTTGCAATTAGGTCTCCCATTGTAATGCAAAATAATTTGAAGTTTCACAAAGATATGGAACTCTTTTATACCATTTTCAAATATTGTTATCTAAGCTAGACGTGTACCTCAAATGTGTACCTACTCAAAACCCCCATTGATTGAGGAATAATTGATGTTTTGTATACCATGACATACATGAGGCTTCCTATTGCACCAGCATATGGGGCATGCATCATGTCTTCAATATCCTCTTGAAAAACATTTTTACAAAGACAACTTAATACCAACAAGAAAGAATATTTATAGGTTTATAATTTTGCATATTAAACTTTTGCAATATAGAATCAACATACTTTCTTTTATTACCCTTATCCCTCTTTATTTACATTCACAAAAAAAAAATTATAGCCCCTAAGTCCATATCGAACTAAAAAGAAAGTTAGGCTTTCATTTCGTTTATCAATTCTTTATTATTTGTAACAAGCAACATGTCATCCACATACAAAACAATGGCAACAAAGCTATGCTCCCCCAAGTTTCAAGGTCGGGGACAACGGGATGTGTTTCCAATATAGGGTAGTTTTGGGTAATTTTTTAGGGGACGACAGGGAACAACTATTTAAAAATATGATTTTTTTTTAAAATATCGAGAAATTTCAAATATTCATAATAAACATTGTAGACTATTAATACATAATATTAGACTTGAATTGAGATTTCACATGAGAATTGACAAACAAATTAACAAAATTTGAATGCTTTCATTGTCAATGCACATACATATTATATAAGAATTATAACATAATGCCCAAAGGCTCCAAGCTTCAACTATAAAATGGCAAAAACATAGAAAATATATGGCTGTCCCTAATCAACAAATGCAACAGGCAGGTGTGTATCAAAATTGGAGCTCAAGTCTAAGCCATTGTTAGATGCAACGGTGGGGACAAGGCGGAAGTTTCTAAAGAGTCCCCAAGTCCTCGAAACGTTTCGGGGACAAGGACGGGGGTACCGGGGTAGGGGACGCATCCTCGGGAGCACTGTAAGTGATGATTTACATGCTTGTAGTAAACACAATGATCAAATTTTTCACAAATAAATTCAAGTTTCAAAGAATGCATCAATATTTTTATACAATATTCTAGGGGATTGTTTTAAATCATTAAAAAAGACATTTTCAACTTGCAAGCCAAAATGATCTCTCCCTTTTCCACAAAATACTCAAGTTGAAACATGTAGATATTTTCCTCTAGATCATTAGATAAAAAAAATGCATCTATCAAGATCTCTAAATTAAATGAAAAAGTATTTAATATATGAATATAATTGAATTCAACTAAGTAGTTGAAAAAAAATCTCACCAAAGTCTATTTCCTCAATTTGGGAATAGCTTTTTGCCACCAATCTTGCTTTATTCTTTTCCAGATTTCCTTTTGAACTAAATTTTCTTTTGAAGACCCATTTGCAACCAACATTTTTTCATTGAGGCAACTTCCCCAAATCCCAAGTTTAATTTTGATCAAAGAATTCTTCATTTATTGTCCTTTTCCAAAAGTTTCCCTTCTTTGATGAGAAAGCTTTGTGCATAGTTGAAGGCTAATTATTAATGGTAGATGAAATAAAATTGCAATGGAAATCAAAATGAATATATCTTTCTAGTTGTTTTATTTTTGTTGTGGATCTTCTCAAGGGTGGAGTATGAGAATTCATCTTCTAAATTGCCCTTTGAATCACCTTTTGAATCTCCCCCTTCTCCTTGTCCACCAACCTCAACTTCATTTTTAGGTGATAGTTTTTCTTCTATTGCATCAAATTTTACCTTAACTTTTTAATCACATTTCTTTTCACTTTCCTTTGGCTGTCCAACATTAGAAAAACTTTTTATTTCTTTGAAAATCACATCCCAACTATAGACAAATTTCAAAGAAACATCATTCCAAAGTTTATATGTAGTGCCCCGCCACGCAACCTTAGGGGAAGTTGCAATTCACTAACCAAACGCAACAATTTTTTTTTTTTGTTTAAGAACATTAACATACAAGTTCACTATACTTAGCCAACATCCCCTAAGGCTACGAGGTTGAGATTACTATAAACCCGCAAAACCACATACATGAAATGAATCATAACATTTAATTACTTAAGGAAATGAGAACGCATACATTCCATGCAAGATAATTTACATCATAGAATATGAAATACCACTGGATTCCAATATTACAGTTTACAACATAATTACAACACTCATTCCTCGAATGAGATAAATCCAATAATCAAGATTACATAATACAAATTCCACCTTGATCACAATGAGGGGTAATAAATACAATAACCAACTGAAAGGACAAGGCATGAGAAGAAACTGATTCCCACGAGCTCTCCAACTGGAAATCATGACCACATGAACAAGAAGAAGAACCAACGGATAAGATGCACACCACTTGACCACGTGGAATCCAAAAGGTTCCACTCCCTTCATGCTAGGAGATAGTAACAGGGGATTCCTACACAAGACCATCTACCACTAGACACGACTATTACATGGTTGAACTGATATAACTACAATCACAAGGTCACTTAACATCTACAATCACAATGACACTTAACCAATCACATATCACTTAACCACTACAATTACAACATCACTTTTCATGAGATTACAATGCTTCCAGAGAACAATGATCATGTACATCACACAATAACTAATTAACTTTCGACATAGGAAGAGTGTCATGCATAAATTGCCATGAGTTACCCTGGCTCAACCTTCCTAGGCTACCGGACCCCCATCCTGGGTTACCCTGGCTTGCCTCTACCGGCCGCCAGACCCTCACGCAAAATTATGTGTCCCATCTCATTTCGAGCCTTATCATTCACTTGCTTCACGAGAGAGGCATCTATTACCTTTATTAGTGTGAAAGATCCCCATTAATTTATTTAAATTATCACTTAATTAAACTCTAGGTGAGTTACCCTGGCTTCCCTTTGTGTGTCGGACCCCCACAAAGAGCCACTCTCCTATCGACAACACAACCACAATAGGTAACTAGAAAACATGACCTCTCCAATCCAAAGAGGTAACAAAACAAGGAAGCTCACTCCGAACACTGGAGGAAAACAAGGTCAAAACCCTCTCCAAACACTGGAGAAAATAAGGTCAAAACCCTCTCCAAACACTGGAGGAAACCAAATTCGAAAACCCAGTCCTTCCAAAGGAGGTACAAATCTCGTTACCCTCTCCTATTTCCAAGGAGGCACAAATCCCCGTTCATGGAAACCAGGTACAACAACATAGTACAACTCTACACAATTCCCAAGGCGATTCACAAATTGAACCTCTACACAACACACTCCACCTTAGAGAACTTCTCTGGAAGATTTACGTAGACCCTCAACCCCATTTTCCCGACATGGAGAATGAAAGAAACATGATATAAAAGCATTCCGGGCAATTCAATATCTAATGTTAGGGTTTCCTAAACCCAGTCAATCACAGTTTTCAATCTTGCATTTACTCAATCAAATACATCAAATTCACTTCCCAATATTGAAGTATTTACAACCCAGCCATCTACTTTAAATTTTACAAGTATCTTCTCTAATCAAAGCATTCAAATAAATACATTCATTCGACTAAAATAATCAAAATATTTTAATAAATAAACATTTAATTAAATTTCTTAACCTATATTTTAACATATAATAAATTAATTAACCAAAATCATTCTTTAAATAAAGCGTTTGATCATACATCAATTACATTCCCTCTATAGCAATGCAATATACATTTCAGATTAAGCTCTATTTTTATTTCGATATTCAAATATCATTTAAATGCGTACTTCTAAAACATCATTTAGAATCCCAAGATTTCCCAGTCAAAACAAAATTTTAAATAAAATCGATTAAAAGAACTCTGTTTATTTCGACTTGATGGAAAAATCAACTCCTTAAATAAATTATATTTAAATAGAACATCTCTTAAATATATAATTATTCTTTAAATATTCTATTTAAAACTTCCAATTAAATTTCCATTTTACTACTTAATGGGAATAAGAGAATACATTAAATATATATACATCTATATATCCTCTATAAATAATTTTAAAATTAATATATAATATATATATATATATATATATATATATATATATATCATTTAAAAATCAATATATATAATATATATAAATTATAATAAGTATATATATTATAATATAAAAAAAATTAAACTAAAACTAAATTTTTAATTAAACAAATTTATATTAAAATTTTAAAAAGGAAAAAGCCTTTTCTTTTGCTGCAACGCAGCTACCAACAAGGACGCACCCTGTGGTGGTGCTACGCAGCAACCACAGGGGCGCGACCCTCTTTGGTGCCTGCTCTGCAACCCCCTCCCCATTCATGGGGAGAGTTGCATAGCCAGCGCCCCCATGGATGGGGGTGGCTGTGGGCAGCCCCACAAAAAAAAATGAAAAATAAATTTTATTATTTTATTTCACAATTTCATCCAAAAAACGAAAACCATGTTCTGGTAAAACCATAACGAAATTTCACAAAGCAATTTTTTTTGAAAACAAATTTCCAATCTGCAAAATATAAGGGGATAATATATTTCCACAGCTCAAATTGGGCAAATCATTTCCAGAAAACAAACATAGTTAAAACTAAATTCCAAATAAAGATGAAAATTTCTCAAATACCCAATAAGGTAATCTGGTTTCTTTTGTTTCATTTTCTACAAGATTCTATTTATTTTTTCTCCTAGATTTCAAACAAGATTTTGCAATTTCACAAACAAGATCTAATATGGATTTTTATTATTGAAATTCCAAACCCCAGCTTAAAGATTTTCACACAATTTAACCAAGATTTTCACAATTTATCTGTTCAATCTTGCAACTAGTTTTTCTTTTGATGGGTATTTTCATTGCAACAAAAGGATTGAATCTTTTAAAAGGAAACATGAATAGATTCTAAATCATTACTAATTGAAACCAAAACAAGAAGGAAAAGAAAAAGAAAAAAAAAACCTTTTGTTTTCTCCAAATGCTTGAAGATTTGTTAATGGAGATCTTGCCCTTGCTTTTGAATTCAGCTTCTCCAATTTTCAATCTTCCCTTCCCCAATTCTTTTTTCAAACCAATCCAATTTTTGCTCTCCAATTTCCATCCTCTATTTTCAAAAATTAAAATGAAAATAAAATCATAATTTCCTTATGCAAGCCCTTCCCCCAAATTTGTCAAAGCCCTAAAATGGACTCACCCACCAAACTTATTGCTAAATGAAGATATTTCATTTTTGCAAAATCATAAAACAATTTCTATTTCCAAGTGTAATTTGCATAATATCCTTTTAAAATAAAAAATCTATTTACAACCCCAAGGTCAGATAAATTTCTTTTAACAAAATATAATTCAACAATTCATAATAACATTATTTTTCAACTTGAAAATATTAGGGTCTGGCATAGTTTGGCTGTGCAGGTGGAAGAAGGATGGATTACAGTCAAGGGTAAAAAAGATAAATCTTCACGGCCTTCTTTCGACATGACTCTTCGCTTCCACAAGAAAAGTGCTAATTGTAAATCTTGATGAGTTTTGTTTTGGGCGTTGGCTTTTTGTTGGCTACAAGCTGTCCTTTTTGCAGCCTGGCTTTTCTTGTTGTAAAGGGTTATGGATCCCTTCAAAATCCGCTTATCCCCTAATATCAAAAACATTATTTTTCAACTTTATTTCTAGGAGTAAAATATAAAACATATTTCTAATTTTTTTTTTTATTTAATCCAAATATCTAATGATGCCAACATGGCTAAATTGATTTAATATATCCCTATTAATTTAATTAGTCAATAAAATAAATATAATTCAAAATTAGATTATTTTATTAATTAAATTAAATTAATTAATTAATCACTAATTTTCCAACATCTCAATAAGACAAAACAATCATCATTTATAAATTTCAAAAGCCATTTAATCACTTTTAACTTGCAATTTTAAATACAAGGCCAAGGAGGAAACTAACAACATAAAATAACTGAACTCGACTACAAACCCGACGACACACTATGACTAGGGTGATGGTTTGACACAGAAAACCTAGTTACTATCTCCCAATCAATACCGTTGGTCAATAGACACGCTCAAACCTGTGAAACCAGGTGGAGTCGATGTCCTGTACATGCATCCTGCACACAATACGAGTGTCGAAACATGCATATAATATATTAAAACACACCGTGAAGAGGAAATCGCAGAATCACAAGGCGCTCGCATGCGAGTGATGTGATCCCATCCCCTTCACCAATATAATATCGCTAACTGACGCATCTAATCATCAATGATATAATCAAAGCATAAAGCATCGGTAATTCACATACATGCTAATTTAATCCATAACATGAAATAATAATATCAGAATAAAATATCATCACATCAAAATATAATGTTTACAACGCTTAACAGGTAATGGTCAAAAGAAACCCAGTTCCAAAGTCAAAGCATAGTCAAACACAATCATAACAAGGAAGAACACAACTGATCCAAAGAGCCAAAACGGAGGGGTGTTACATTATACCCCTTTAAATTTTCACTATACCCCATGAAAATACAAATTTGTGATTTATTATCAAACTTGGTTCTTTTCTTCATGGGCACATGCATCACAACAAAAGATACTTGAATGACCAAGAGAAGGCTTCTCACCATTCCATATCTCATATGGAGTCTTGTCAACAAGTATTGAAGTATGAGATCTATTGATGATGTAACAAGCAATGATTATCACTTTAGTGCAATTTTTTTTCCTCTGGCCACAAACTACTTAATGTGATTCTAACCATCAATGTCCCACTCAACCTTTCAATGACTCCATTTTGTTGAGGTGTGTACAAAGTAATCTTTTGCCTCTCTATCGTGTCCTTTTTTGTAAAATTTCTCAAATCAACTGAGCATAACTCTCCTCTATTGTCTATTATGATTTTTATCTCTCCCTATTTGGTTTTCAACAAGAGACTTCTACTCTTTAAACCTAAAACAAAAATCACATTTATGTTTGAGAAAGAACACACAAGACATTCTAGATTGATCATATATAAAAGAAACATAATATAATGATTTTCCAAGAGAAGGTACATTTGGAGGACCAAAAAATCACTATATACCAAATCCAAAATCTTATCAAATCTAGAATAACTAGATGAAAAAAATTATTCTTTTGTTTTCCATAAGTTGTATGTTCACAATAATCAAAGCCAAAAGAACAATCATTAAGGCCATTTACCAAAGTATTCAATTTAAAGGTAGGATGACCTTTATGTGACCTAGTCTCTTAAACCACAACATGGTTTTATCTCTAAGTAACTTCTTGTATGTTTCATGGACCATGAAAGAGACATCATCATTGTTAGAATTGTGAAAAACACGAGCCACAAGATCAAACAATGAACAAAGACACCACCTACACAAGAGATTTACAAACAATATATGCAATATTCTTCAACAAGAAAAAGCTATAGAATGAACCTCAATAATCTTCAAGGAAAACAAAAGTCATCAAAGGTTGAGAGTTCAAGAGCAAAAGAGAAAATCTTTAGAGTGATAATACAATGAGGGTTGAGTGTTATATAGGAGCAACCCTAATAATTACTCACTTCAATTAACAAAAAAGCACTCAGTTAATTGAATTAAAAACTCTTAAGTTAGCTTAAGTGCATGAGAATAAATTAGACTAATAATTAATTAAAGATTAATTATTAGCTAATACATGATCACTCTAACACCCCCCTTAAAATGAATTTAGGGAGTAGTAAAAACCCTAAAAAGAATGCATGATGGGTCCCAACAAGCAAGGCCATGTTAGGTACCCATGTACAAACACAA
>VDFB02367414.1:0-53537 GCA_007258455.2 Sequoia sempervirens
AATCATGCCAAAAACTTGAGATCAAGTTCCTAACAACATCTTCAATCTTGTCAGAATGGGGAGCTCTACACATAATTTCCCAATTGCCTTCTGAACTCTCATCCAAAAGCTTTCTCTTTTTCTCATATTTTATTAGTGTGGTTCTACTATAACCAATTTCAGCCGAAAGTGCAGAAATTTTTCTTTTTCTTGCTATATCTTGATTTATAGTAGATGTCAACATGACCCTTCTTGTAGTGGCCTTATCCACTGATTGAGATCCTTTCCCAATGGAATCTAAACCCTTTTTGACATTTTGAACAATATCCTTTCGTAATGCCATGTGTTTCTTCTTATTTAATGTTGAATGTATTCCCAACAATTGTAATGACTCTTTCAGCTCATTACGAAGAAGTAAACGTGATAACAATTGGGTTTTTTCAAGTTTTTCAGCTCATTGACCTTTTTCTCTTATTTTCAAGTTGGTCAGCATAACATTTGAGTTTCTCCATATCCATTTCAAGTAAATGATCTAAATTTCTATAAGAAATTTGTTTCCTCACCTTTTCAGCTAGTTTTATATGCCCATCCATACCATTAGAAGGAAGTGATACTGACCCCTCTCCAACATGCATTATTTGAACATAGGCCTCCTCCCTATCTTCAAGGTCTATGTGTTCTTCAGCGGATTCATTTGATCTAATATCTATATTTGGCTCGACTTCAGCATGAGAACTTCTTGCTTGTTGAACCCTTTCTACATACATCACAAAATATTTTGCAAAGAAAGTGAGAGATGATGCTAGATATAAGTGAAGTTTATGTATGAAAGAAAACAAAGTGATAAGACATGATGTTATAAGTGAGAGAAGTTTCAACTAGTTTTATATATGCTCATCCATACTAGTAGAAGGAAGTGATCCTGACCCCTCTCCAACAAGCATTGTTTGAACTTGTGTCTCCTCCTTATCTTCAAGGTCCATGTGTTCTTCAGCGGATTTGTTTGATCCAATAACTAGATTTGGCTCGACTTCAGCTTGAGAATTTCCTACTTGTTGTTTGAGTTTACATGCAAGAAAAGAAAGTGAGAGACTATGAGCTATTTAAGTGGAGTTAAAACAAATAAAATCAAAGATTCTTGAACTTAAGAATTCCATGGAACTAAAGCAATTCAAAATAGATGATTTTAGGTAATGTCTATGCAAGATGACTATTTTTTAGTATTAAAGTTTCCAAGTTAAATAACATGGTTTTCATAATTGGAAATATATTTATAAGGAAAAAAAATTGAGTTGTTAATAAAAGTCCTAAACACACACTTGAGAGAGAGAGAAGAAACAATCATGTACCTTGTTTCTTTCTATGATAATTTTCCAAGTTTTGTTCACGCCTCTTTTGTTCTTCTTTTGACAATTTTTTCGTTGAGATGCATTTTTTTCTTTTCCTCTGTTGTCCCATTTACTTCTTCAAGTTAAAGATGACTCAAAACAAATCCTCTACCAACTTAGTTAAATTATCCTCCAAAATTTTCCTTGATTGATAAAAATAGAAAGTTGTCTTCTCCAATATTTTCCTCCTTGATAAATGTGCAAAAATCTCTTCTCCAAAATCTGCACTCCAAGTGATATAAATGTGAATTAATCTTTCAATTTGATATGGAATAATGAAAAATAAGCTTGTATTTATATGCTTGTATTTAAATGAATCAAGTGGTAATCAAACAAGTTATTTCATTGTGGAGTTTGTTGTTATTTAATGTAGAGGTATGCAACATAGAGTAATTTTAGAATTTTGTTCCTTGTCAAAAAGATAATATTCCTCAAGCTTGATACCAAAGGTGCAAGATTATGTCAACCTTGATGAGATAACATAGTGTTTAATAAAGTGTCTCTTAGATAAGTTATGCTCATTGCAGAGTAAGGGAACAACCCAATATATAGTAGAGGAAAATTTCCATGGTCATTCTAGTTAACCAAACACACCTTGTTGGTTCTAAATCAATAGTTGAGATATTTTCATTTGTAGGAGATGTAGAGAGGGTAGAACAATGATTTGAGCACATAGAGGTATAATTTGAATTGAATTTTCTTAATGTTTCAAAGAATAAAATTTTCCTATCCTAAGTTGAAACTAGCAAATTATACATTGAGTTTCTTTAAAAATCTATAATTTTATATCTAGTTGTAGGAAAGCGCGATCATGTTAAATAATGGTGTAGATTAAGAGATTATTTATGAAATAATTTAACATAAAATTTTATAACTTAGAGGGAAAGTGTTTGAAGGATGATATAATTATAAAAGGAATGTTCCTACCTCTTCTTTATAATTATATTTTGTTCTCAACTCCTCAATGGTTCATGTCGCTTAAGTCATTTTTAAAAAATATGAGTTTTGTGTACCACAAAGTGATGCACTTTATTTGTTCTTATTTTGTTTCAATATTTTAATTTCATCATTTTTATCAAATTTTAAAACTAGTAGAACATGTTCATTAATAAATAGGCTTGTAAATACACTTATTTATAAAGTATCATTAGTTTACTTGCTTGGGAGTAATTTATTTTATAATTTTTTACTGCTTACTATAAAATTCAAGGGGTGTGTGTGCAAAATATTTATTGTGATCAACACAAATGAACTTAATTATAAAGTGGCATTCATTTCCTTATCTTTGGGAATATAGGATCAAATGGGATGTTGTGATCAAATGAACAAACATAAAATTTCACAACTCTAGGGGATTCTATAATAACATTTGGGACCATTTTGATGGTCTTTGTTTGTGGGTTCATCGTCAACAAAACTTATTTCAATGTGCATTATTGATTTTTGGCTAAAATGAAATAGTGTTCTCCTAAAATTCTAATAGAGATAAACATGTATATCATATAAACATGTAAACATAAGCAAACACATGTATACATGTAAATAGATTCAATGTATAAACATAACATGTTATAAGCAAAGAGGTCATCAAATAAGCAAATGTATGTTAGAAATCAAATGTAAGTTAGAGATCATCAAATAAGAAAATGTATGTATATTGAATATAATTAAATGTTTGTATGTCATATAAACATTTAAACATTTAAGCAAATGCATACATACATGTAAATAGATTCAATGTATAAACATAAACATGTTATAAGCAAAGAGGTCATCAAATAAGCAAATGTATGTTAGAGATCAAATGTATATCATATAAGCAAATGTATGTTAGAGATCAAATGTATATCATATAAGCAAATGTAAGTTAGAGATCATCAAATAAGAAAATGTATGCATATCATATAAGCAAATGTAAGTTAGAGATCATCAAATATTGAATACTAGAGATCATCATATAAGCAAATACAAGTGGTAAAGATCATAAATCTAGTGTAGGGCCTAATATGAATATCGACTCCTAGTCGAACGACCATCTGAATGAGAACCTTGCTCTGATGGATGTGTTGACCCCTACAGATAAAATTGTGTACACAATGTGTTAAATACATATAATATATTAAATAAATTTTATGAAAGTTATTTTTAAGAATGTACTTGTATTTTTAAATATCTATCTAGATCTATGCATGCATATGAATGTACATATACACGTGTATATATAAAAATTTAAAACTCTCATGTCCACTGGTAGCAGAATCATCCATAGAGTCACGTCAATGTACACGATCTGGATCAAGGCTTGGAGTGACATGAGATACATCCACCTGCAATGTATATACATATATATCAGTACATGAATATCTAGTTAAAACTAAAATTTAAAAACAAGTAAAAAAAGAATTGAAACATGCACATGCACACATACATGCACATCATCTGATATCGGATGACCTAAGTCCTCTACAACGGTTGTCTCCACCATATCAATCAAACAATCAAGCAATGAGTCAACATCTACATCCATCTAATTTGTCCCCTATTGTGCCATAAATGATGAGGGAAGAGGACTATGCAGGTGAGATGGCATCGACGATTACAAACCAAGACCAATCAACATCTTAGTAAAACCCATAGTCTATGCAGCAGTCAAATGATCTGTAGGTGGATCCCGACGTGCACTAGTGTTGGGCTGAGAGTGATGGGATCTTGGATGTGGACGAACTCCATGTGCCAAACGATCTTTGACCTCCTCTATACTGATCCCATAGTCTAATGCGATGAAGGTTGTAATGCCCCACCACGCAACCCCAAAGGATACTAATACATCTAACATTTATGGCACAATTTTTTTTTAAAGTAATTGAGATGCAACATAATATTAAAACATACAACACTTGAGATGAAACTATACATGTACAACAAATAACAAAGTTCCTTGGGGTTACATGACTGCATTAATTTTTGAATCAACATCTTTACATTACATGAAAGATAAGCATACACCAGTATCCATAAGATAAGAATAAGGACAATACATTTATAACATGAAGATACATTACACAAATATTACATTAATACAATGTTGCTTCCCATCATGAATTGGGAATAGTACAATAACATGGATGAATACATTTGGAACGTATGAATACAAAGTTCCATAACAAGATCCAACACTGGTACATCTCAGGAGTCAATGTAACAGGTAAAACTTTGCACAACTTGATCAATGGTTGGGGACCCAATGGGGTGCATAGCACGTTCCACCCAACCACGTGGACCCGGAGGCCCACCCCCCATGCTAGGAGATGACAAGAAAGACCCCCAATGATAACCATCAACGAAATAAGGATTACAACAAGAAACAACAATAGCATTTAAGGAAACCTCCAGCACAAGAAATAACTAGCACAAGATGTAATCAACATATGAAATAACCAACACAACATAACAAAGCATCAACAAACATATGTCCAACATCCACTTCCAGAGGCTCAAGAACAACAAGAGGGGAAACAATAGCATAAGGGTGGAGTGTCATTGCATAGGTGCTATGGGTTACCCTGGCGTAACCTTCCTAGGCTACTGGATCACCCTAGCCACCTCTACTAGCTGTCGGACCCCCATACTGCTATGCGGGATCAACATACCTTGCAAAATTACTATGCAGAGGCAAGGCATTTGATCTTTCCATTTCAGGCCTTCCCACTCATCCCAATCCTAAACGAGCACTTGGGCCCATGAGTGAGGTTACATTACTTGGATTAATGTGAGATACTACCCAAACCCCCTAATTAATTAATTAAGTTATCACTTGATTAAACTCACAAGGGTTACCCTAGACTAGCCACTTTGGGCGCCAGACCCCCATTGTGAGCCACTCCCCCAACCAACAACAATAACTCAAAATCACAAATGGCACACCAACTTGCACAAGAAACCAAATCCAACAAATAATTGCATCAGGTGAGGCATGCACCATCTCAAGCTAGAACAAACTTCAGAGTAATGAAAACCAGATTCAAGTGCAAGGCTCGAGCCACATAAACACAAACCAAGTGTAAAGGTCAACCATCATCAAAATAACATAATCATAAAACCACCCACTTCCAGATGAAACAACATAAAACTAAAATAAATACATCAAGCTTGATATGGGTTACCCAAGGTCGCCAGCCCCCATACCAACTCTTAAAAGAAGAAACCATGTACCCTCTAACCTTTGGAAGACTCTCAATATGCTAACACAAGGGTTCTCCATCAAAGAAATGTCAATAATAATATCTCAAGATCTATTTTCATTCCACAATAATCAATATCAACTTTTAATTCCAAAATCAAAAGCAACCAACTGGGAATCCAAGGGAGACCTCAAGTTTCTCCTCACATGATACCCAACCACTAATTACTCAACAAACTTACAATTTGACAATAAACAACTTAAATATCATTTCCTTACTAATTTAGTTTTAATCATCATAAGTTATACTACTATAAAGCGAACTACCTCATCTAAATAACTTTTCCATTTACTAATCTACTTAATTTAAACAAATATTTTCAAATATCTAACTACAAATAGATCAATTTTAACTATTATAACCAATAACATTTCCAAATTTCAACATAAGCTTATTTACATTATTAACTTTTAAATATTGAAATAATAACATTCAACTATAGGTAGTGTATATATATATAATTTCATTTATTTACTCTTTCTAAAATACTCATTTAACTCAAAATAAATAATTAGAGCTATTTTCTTTTTCTCACATATATCTAACTAAATTATTAACAAAGCAATCCTCTCTATCAAGAAAATATGAAACCTTGATATTAAAATCTTAACTTAAGCATAATGTTATAATGTTCATATCTTAATTAAATATTTCACATAGCAAGTTCTATTAAATGAATATAAATTTACTAATACCTACTTTCTAAATTTGTTCACAGAGGAAAGAAAATCTACATTCTTTAACATTTGATCTAAATCATTTAACTCATTAAATACTTATCTTGATCTATCTTTGGTTCTTAATGAATAGATAATGCATTAGCTAATACCTAACTCACAAATAAATATTCACTCCACTACCTTAGTATTTTTTTCCTAAACCATTAATTTGTATTCAAGACTTAAATTGAAACTTAATAAAATAGTAATAAAAGCCCTTTTCCCAAAATTCATATCATTAACTATGTCTCATCAAATATATCTACTAACCATGTTTCCTCCCTTTCTATAATACATTTTCTTATTAATATTACTTCTAAATATCCCCGACTTAGAGGCCAATTTAATTGGAAGAGAATAAAACTAGGAAGATTTTCTCTATCACTCTAATTTAGATGAAGAAAAGTACAAATTGAATTGATCCTACAAGAGGCATAGATAGCGAAAAAGACCAACATAGACCCAGGGATTTAAATCAGGTATGTGGCCATTTAAAAGCTTCGATGTATATGTTGTTCCAATCAAATGCAATAACAACCGATCCACAAAGTGAGATCGTAGAACAAAGAAGGGAAGACAGTCAAATACAAGGCATAAAGTTCACCAAAAAGGCAACAGAGACGCCTTCTGTAAAGTCGAATGGCTAAATTGACAGTAAGAAGGATTTTAAAAGAAATAAAATTGTAGCCTCAAAATGGGAAGATGCCAAAACATAATGCATGCTAATAGAGCAAGAAAAGAAAATCACATCCCCTAGGTGAGGTGCAAGAAGGAGAAGCTGGCATGGCGAATGAAGTTCTAGATTCAAGACTTCTACTTAACGTTGTGAAATAGGAGAATAGAAGATTAAATAAATATTTTCGAAGGAATAAATACTCATTTAAATTCAAGATAATATAAATGAATGGAACTATTCTTTTTCTATAGCCATAATATAATATATAAATGTTGCAGCCATGGAGAAAGACAACTTGATAGTAGCCCCGTGTTTCAACCATATCTCAAAAACCACGATCTGGGTTCTTGAGATTTTTGGACAACAATTAGAAGATAACAAGACAAAGAAACCCTTTAAATTTCTCACCAACCCAATTTGTAAAAAGAAAATTTATGGACAATGCAATCAGACTAATTTATTGGCAGGGAATAAATGAATAACACAGTATGCAACACAATAAGTTAAAGTTTAACAACTATATGCCAAAGGAAAAAGGTGAGGCAAATGTATTTGAAAAACTTTCAAGCAAATTAATTTAATGGAGGAGGAAAATTTATCATATCAAATACAACGGTTGCGAGATATATACAAATTGAGCTATCAATCTTCAAAAAAACAAACGAATTGAAGAAGTAAAAATGGAGTAAACGAATTAAATAGAAATTCTCATAAGAAAGGTGGCTTCAAGGGCTACAATAATTTTACAGAACACTCACAAAATGATTTCTGAAAGAGACTTAGGTAAACTTTAGACAATACAATTTTCTAATTGATTTAACAAGATAATATTTTGATGACATTCAAACTTGCTTCAAAACCACACAAAGATATAAATTCAAAAAGAGAAAGGAACCTAGTTTAAACGATTGGCACCATTGTAGATTTGATGTTGAGTTCAAGCTTCTCAACTTGCAGGCTCCAACTTCTTCAAAACCCCCAAATAATTCTTTTTACAGAAATCCAATTCAAAATACCCAAAAAAACAAAAGTCTCCAAAACTATAAGCTATTCATGAAAACCAAAAACTAGCCTCTTTTTTTTTCTCGGAAGCCCCCAAATTAATCCTAATGAAAATCTCTATAAGATAATTAATTCCAAAAATGAAAAACAGTTTTATTTTCGAGCACCAAATCAAATGAAATCCTCAAAATCTCTAAAAAGACATCAAATTCCTTTTCAGCAACCAATTTGAGGCTATGCATGATCTTGCATGCAAAAACCTTCTATTTTTTTTCTAGTTGTATCTCCTTATCAATTATCTTTATCCAATTTAACCTTTTATTTCATATTTCATATTAATATCTTTTCTCATTTTAATATTTTATTTTATATTAATATTTCCTCACAATTTAATTTATTAATTAAAACTCAACGTAAAAAAATAATTGTCTTTATATTATAAAATCACTTTATAACTTATATTTACTTTAATACTTAATCTAATAATTTAATTATCCAAGTGTAACATATATATTTATTTAATAATTTATTTAATTCATCACTAACCAACAACATTGTAAGACAAATTTAATTAAAACAACCCAAATAAAATTTACCAAGAAAGACCAATCACAAAGGGGCACTGCAAAGGTATATGACTCCAAGAGTTCCTCAGCCAAACAATGCAGAGTCCTGCGTGCCATATCTCCTGAAAGTCTATTGAGCTATGTGGGAGTAGGGATGTCTGCCACTGTATAAGGATCCATGTTGGTCCACTGTGATGGAAATGGTGTGGATCATTAACATCTAGACATCAAATACTAACCTACAAGATCAGGAGATATCCTAGTGGTGGCAGTTGTAATGTCACCTACAGTGTCAATTGCTTCCTTTTGGGAAGCAACGACAACCTCATCTGCTAAGGGGGCCATAGTTGGGGTGAGAGCAGGAGACTTGTCACTAACCAATACCCTAAACATTAGGGCTGGTCTATCTGCTCGACGATAGGTGTGCCTATCGACAATCCTACCATTCCCCTAACCAGCATATGCTAGAAATTCTAAGTAGTTGACTTTGAGGCCCAAATGCACCTCAGCATACAACTGTTGAACAAAATATAATGGAATTTGGTCATTGATTGGATATTGACCATGTGTTGTGAGAAATCGTAGGTAGATCAATGGGGCCATAGCACAATCCACACATCTGGTGACCTAGTATCCCCTCACCTTATGTTAATTTTGATAAAATGTAAAACAAGTGTTTTTTATCATTTCTTTGGTCACAGCATCTTGTATTTGTTTAAAGGTAACCTCACCATGTACTTCTTCCCGCATGCAGGAAAGAATGGAAGCTACTCTATCAAGGGAATATGCACTAGTCTTTAAAAATTCATCTCTTAGTTTTTCTAGACTATGTAATATTGACATGCATACTATTGGAATGTGTGCCTCAATCGTTACTGACATGGAACTCCTGACGGGCAAAGTCGTTGTGACATTATTAATGTCTGGCCGACTAACTATTCTAAATCCATTCGAAATGATCATGTCGCCAAGACAGAGTTGATGTCTTGCCGACAATGTCTATCGCTGTGACATTTTGTGTTCAGCGTGACCTTCTGTCGAATGGAGATCTCTGGCCGATAATTTGATCTTATCGAGCTAACTCACTGTCAGGGAGAGGTCCTAGCGAATGGTGAAAGTCTCACCGATAGCATATGGCTATTGGGGTAACACAATGATCTTGAGGAAATCTCTCAGTGACTACGTGATGTCTCACCGACGGGGATGCAATTGAAGTCATCAGTGTAGCTCTCGGCGCCCGGTGAAATGTCTTGGCGAAGTCAAATGTCTTGCCGACTCAACAAGACATGGGCGCTCGATATGTGGTCTCAGCGAAAGACATAAGTCTTGCCGACTGGTGAATGCAACACTTGGGGTGACTTAAGACCTCGGTATAAGGTCTTGGCGAAAACGATAAGTCTCATCGACTCTTCGATGCTTCGGTATGACATGTTCGGCTGATGAAAGTTCTCAGCGATGAAGAGCGGTCTCACTGACAGAGATAAAACCTAGTGCTTTCACGGTGACAAAAGACTTCGTTATGTAGTCTTGGCGAGTTGGATAAGTCACGCTGATAGTCTTCGGGACCTACTTGGTGATGCTCGATGTAAGGTTTCAGCGAAGAACGAAGTGTCTTGCCATTAGTACAACTCTTTGATGTGACTTTGGATGTCGATATGTGGTCTCACCGAAGAGCGATAGTCTCACCGAATGGAAAACTCACGCCGGAATGACTTGAAGACTTCAGCATGAGGTCTTGGCGATCTGCAGAAGTCTTGCCGATAGCAATATGAAGACTTTGTGGCATCGGGGAGACACTGTTAGTGTCTCACCGATATGCCAACAAAGTTGAACACCCTTGACCAGTTTGACCAACCTATGTGGAGCCTCGTGGACCAATCAGAGGAAGAGATTTCAAATGGGTGGCAGTTAGATTTTTGCAACTGTTGCGATGCTGGAGCTGAACAGCATGTAGGGAAAAATCAACTGCTCGAAAGGAAACTATCTATGATTGGCAATGGCAGATAAGGATGCACAGAAGGTAAAAATCAGAATGGGATAAGATTTAAAAGGATTGATTCTGATTTGGAGACAGTGTGAGTGAATCGAACTGTTGAGAGAATGTTCTGTAACTGGATGAATAGTGAATGAAGCTACTGTGAACTAATACCAGAGAGTTGTATCACTGATTGTATGTAATTTTTGTTACTGTAATACAAAGAGATTCAGCTTAGTGTGGTGGGTTTTTTCCCGAAAGGGTTTCCCATGTAAATCTGTTGTTCATTGTCTTTGAGTATCTTCTCTGTTTCTATAAATCTTTCATGTGTGTCTTAATTGGATTGTAATTAGAAAAATTAAAAGTATTGTATGCTTGCTCCCCTGTGGTTTTGACGTTAGGAAAGTTGCTTCCACACCATTGCTTTCCTTACAAGTGGTATCAGAGCCTAGCCAGTTGTGTTATCCTTGTGAGAGGGTTGGGTTTTTTGTGTCAATTCTTTTTTAGTGGGAGTTTGGTAGAGGTCTGATAGTTTAATTACAAATTAAGATGGCAAGCACATCTGGAATGATGGATATAGAGAAATTCAATGGTAGCAATTTTGAGTTGTGGAAACTCAAAATGGAAGATCTGTTAGTAGACCGAGATCTTTAGACTGTTGTGTCTGGAACAATGCCTCAAGGCATGAAGCAAGAGGATTGGGACCTTGTAGATAGAAAGTCTAAGGGGCTGATAAGGCTCTGTTTGGCAGACTCTATTCTTCTGAACGTGTATGAAGAAAAGACTGTATCTTCCTTATGGAAAAGACTGGCATCTATTTATCGAGTCAAGTCCTTGGTGAACAAGTTGTTCTTGAGGAAGAAGTTGTACTCTTTGAGAATGCAAGAGGGAGGATCCGTTGTTGATCACTTGAATACTTTCAACATGTTGATTGCTCAGTTAACATCTGTTGGTGTGAAGATTGAAGATGAAGATCGTTGCATGCTGCTGCTATGTTCTTTGCCAGATTCTTGGGATCATCTGGTGATGGCTATTGGGAGTACGACATCCACTTTCAAGATGGAAGATGTTGTTGCTTCTTTGTTGTTAGAAGAGATGAGAAGAAAATCTTCTGAGATGGCAAAGGAGGCTCTAGCTGTCAGAGGAAGATCGAAGGAGAAAGGCAAGAAGAAGGACAAGAATTCCATATCGAAATTAGAAGGGAGATTAAAGTCTCTTGGCAAGAAGTCCAAGGTGAAATGTTGGAATTGTAGGAAACTTGATCATGTCTGAAAAGATTGCAAGGAGGAGAAAAAGAAGAAGAAGAACTCTTCTGGAAATGATTCTTCTCAGAGTGATGTTAACGCCTTCATTGCAGCTTTGGCTACACGGGCATCAGATGATGTCTGGCTGATTGATTCTAGAGCATCTTTCCACATGACATCTCATAGAGATTGGTTCACAAAGTATGAAGAATACAATGGTGGAAAGGTGTACTTGGAAAGTGATTCATCTTTGAAAATTGTTGGTCATGGAAGAGTCAGAATTCAATTCCCTATGGAAGAGTGAAGGGAATCAATGATGTAATAAATATACCAGGTTTGGCTCATGATTTACTTTATGTAAGTAAGCTGAATGATATTGGAGTGCATGTCACATTTTCTGGAAATGGCTGCAAGATGACTAGAGGCTCTATGGTGTTGGCTAGGGGTGCTCGAATTGGTACCTTGTTCAAGCTGGATGCACAAGCTATTCAATGCAATACTGTCTCTACGAAGTCACAGAAAGCTACTCATGGAATAGAAAAGGGAAACATCCCTGATGAAGTAAACGCCATGGAGGTTAAACTTCTAGCAGAAAAGATAATGCTCTGGCATCATAGGCTTGGCCACATTGGTGAAAAAGGTTTAAAAACCTTGAAAAATAAAAACCTAGTAGAAGGGCTTGAAGATTGTAACCTTGAGTTTGAATTTTGTGAACATTGCATATATGGTAAACAGCACCGTGTTTCATTTTATTCCAATCCTCACAAATCTTTTGGTTTGCTTGATTATATTCATTCTGATGTGTTTGGACCAGTGAATGTTCGTTCTTTGTCTAAATCAAGATACTATGTGTTGTTTATTGATGATTATTCAAGAAGAACATTTGTATATTTTCTGAAAAGCAAATCAGAAGTGTTCAGTCGGTTTAAGGAATTTAAAAACCTTGTTGAAAATTAGACTAGTAGGAAAATAAAATGTTTGAGGACTAACAATGGCTGGTGAGTTTTATTTAGATGAATTTGAAAGGTACTATACAGATCATGGGATTAAAAGACATAAGACCACACCTTACACTCCACAAAAAATGGAGTTGCTGAAAGGTTCAACAGGGCAATAATGGAAAGAGCACGAAGTATGTTGAGCAATGTTGGCTTGGAGGAGAAGTTCTAGGCTAAAGCAGTTTCTACAGCATGTTACTTGGTAAACCGTTCTCCTAACTCTGCTCTTGTTGAGAAGACGCCTTTGGAAGCATGGTTTGGAAAGAAGCCCTCTCTGAGACATATTCGTGTCTTTGGTTGTGAGGCATATGCATATGTACCATTTGAAAAAAGATCCAAGTTGGAAAACAAAGCTGTAAAGTGTATTTTTATTGGCTATAGTGTTGGTATAAAAGGATACAAGCTTTGGAACCCTGAGACTGAGAAGGTTTTGTACAGCAGAAGTGTTATCTTTCGTGAGTTGAAGCCTTCTACATTGGATCTGCAGTCAGAGAAGAAATCAGAAAATGAAAAAGGTGTAGCAGGAATTCCTCTAACACCAGATAAAGAGGAATTGAAAAATCAAAATGTACCTGATACTGAGGAAAGCTCAAGTAGCTCTGAAGGTTCTGAAGATGATGACAAACTACCTCAGCCTCAACCTGTGAGGAGGTCAACTCATGAAAAAAAGCAACCTGATAGGTATGGGTTTTCTTTAATAGAGTCTACTTGTGCCTATGCTTTAATTTCTAGCACTGATGAACTTAGGACTGTGAAAGAGGCATTTAAAATGTCTAATTCAAACTCTTGGTTGGAAGCCATGAATGAAGAAATGGCATCATTAGAAAAGAATGAAACCTAGAGTTTGGTTCCATTTCCTAAAGGCAGAAAAGTTGTGGCTGCAAATGGGTATTTAAAAAGAAAATAGGTCTGACGGCAATGTAGAAAAATACAAAGCAAGGTTGGTTGCAAAAGGTTATTCCCAGGTAGAGGGAATTGATTATGGAGAAATATTTTCTCTTGTAGCTAAGCTGACATATATTAGATTTCTTTTGTCACTTGCAGCAGCGTATGACTTAGAAATTGAACAGATGGATGTGAAGACAGCATTTCTTCATGGTGATCTTGAAGAAGAAATTTATATGTCCTAGCCAGAGCACTTTGTGGAAAAAGGTAAGGAAAGACTGGTTTGCAAGTTGAAGAAATCTCTGTATGGTTTAAAACAGTCTCCTAGAATGTGGTACCATAAATTTGATAATTTTGTTTTGTCATTGGGATTTGTAAGATCAAAATGTGATCATTGTGTATATTACAAAGTTGAAAGTGATCAAGTCCTTATTATTGCACTCTATGTTGATGATATGTTGTTCATAGGCAATAGTAAGCTAATGATTTATGATCTTAAGTCTCAGTTGTCTGCAAAGTTCGAAATGAAAGATCTTGGTGCAACAGGGTATATTCTAGGAATGGAAATAACCAGGGACAGGAAAAATAGAAAACTTTGGCTCAGTCAGAGTAAGTATATCATGACTGTTCTAGAGAGATTTTGTATGACTGAGTGCAAGCAGCTAGTTGTTCCAATTACACAGGGAACGAAGCTATCTGTTGAGGATTGTCCAAAATCCCCTACTGAGATGGAGGACATGACCAGTGTGCCATATGCTAGTGCGGTTGGAAGTCTTATGTATGTAATGATTTGTACAAGGCCAGACATTTCCCAAGCAGTGGGAGTTCTTAGTCGGTTTATAGCTAATCTTGGAAGGACACATTGGGATGTTGTGAAGAGAGTGTTTAGATATCTGAAGGGCACTTCAAACTATGCTTTGTGTTACCATGGTAACTTGATTGAATCACAGAAGACTCTCAGCATTCAAGGTTATGTGGATTCTGATTGGGCATGGGACATTGACAGTAGAAGATCCACCAGTGGATATGTTCTCATGATGAATGGTGGTGCAGTGAGTTGGATGAGCAAGCGGCAGGCTGTAGTCGCTTTGTCCACTACATAGGTTGAATACATGGCAGCTACACATGCCTGTAAAGAAGCTATCTGGCTAAAACGTTTATGTTTTAACATTGGTTTTGATGCAGGAAAAATTACTATTTACTATGACAGTCAGAGTGTTATATATTTGGCAAAGAATCCTACTTTCCATGCTAGGACGAAACATATAAATGTACAGTATCATTTTGTACGGGATATGGTGGAGGATGGGAAGGTCTCTTTGGAGAAAGTGGATACTCTAGAGAATGTTGCAGATGCATTAACGAAGCCTGTGAGCACAGAAAAGTTTAGGTGGTGTGCCAGTGCGATGGGCCTCTTGGCCCATGAATTTCAGTAGTTTTATTGTGCTCTGGAGGTGTCAGTAAGATCTTCGTTAAGTGGGAGCTTTTTGGAATGTGTGCCTCAATCATTACTGACATGGAACTCCTTACGGGAAAAGTCGCTGTGACATTATTAATGTCTGGCCAACTAATTGTTCGAAATCCATTCAAAATGATCATGTCGCCAAGACAAAGTTGATGTCTTGCCAACAATGTCTATTACTGTGATATTTTGTGTTCGGCGTGACCTTCTGTCAAATGGAGATCTCTAGGTGACAGTTTGATCTTATCGGGCTAACTCACGGGTGTCGGGGAGAGGTCCCAACGAATGGTGAAAGTCTCACCGATAGCATATGGCTATCGGGGTAACACAATGATCTCGAGGAAATCTCTTAGCGACTACGTGATGTCTCGCCGACGGGGATGCAACTAAAGTCATCGGTGTAGCTCTCGGCGCCTGGTGAAACGTCTTGGTGAAGTCAAATGTCTTGCCAACTTGGCAAGACATGGGCGCTCGATATGTGGTCTCGGGGAAAGACATAAGTCTTGTTGACTAGTGAATGCAGCGCTTGGGGTGACTTAAGACCTCGGTATAAGGTCTTGGCAAAGACGATATGTCTTACCGACTCTTCGATGCTTCGGTATGACATGTTCGGCCGGTGAAAGGTCTCAGTGATGAAGAGCGGTCTCGCCGACAAAGATAAAACCTAGTGCTTTCACGGTGACAAAAGACTTCATTATGAAGTCTTAGCGAGTTGGATAAGTCACGCCGATAGTCTTCGAGACCTACTTGGTGATGCTCGATGTAAGTTTTTAGCGAAGAACAAAGTGTCTTGCAGTTAGTACAACTCTTTGATGTGACTTTGGATGTCGATATATGGTCTCACCGAAGAGCAATAGTCTCACCAAATGGAAAACTCATGCCGGCATGACTTGAAGATTTCGGCATGAGGTCTTGGCGATCTGCAGAAGTCTTGCCGATAGCGATATGAAGACTTTGTGGCATCGGGGAGACACTGTTAGTGTCTCACCGATATGCCAACAAAGTTGAACACCCTTGACCAATTTGACCATCCTATGTGGAGCCTCATGGACCAGTCAGAGGAAGAGATTTCAAATGTGTGGTAGTTAGATTTTTGCAACTATTGTGACGCTGGAGCTTAACAGCATGCAGGGAAAAATCAATTGCTTGAAAGGAAACTGTCTATGATTGGCAATGGCGGATAAGGATGCACAGAAGGTAAAAATCAGAATGGGATAATATTTAAAAGGATTGATTCTGATTTGGAGACAGTGTGAGTGAATCGAACTTTTGAGAGAATTTTCTGTAACTAGATGAATAGTGAATGAAGCTACTGTGAACTAATACTAAAGAGTTGTATCTCTTATTGTATGTAATTGTTGTTACTGTAATACAAAGAGATTCAGCTTGGTGTGGTGGGTTTTTTCCTAAAAGGGTTTCCCACGTAAATCTGTTGTTCATTGTCTTTGAGTATCTTCTTTGTTTCTATAAATATTTCATGTGTGTCTTAATTGGATTGAAATTAGAAAAATTAAAAGTACTATATGCTTACTCCCCTGTGGTTTTGACGTTAGGAAAGTTGCTTCCACACCGTTGCTTTCCTTACACATACTTTAGAATATATCCCTGGGTTTGCACCCTCTGCTAATGAGTCTCTCAATTTCTTAATCTCATTAGTGGTATTTGCAAACAAAGATTCTAGAGGTGGAACATCTGCATTTTACATGTTATATATGTATGTACACCTAAAGGAGCAATGAGACCTTGGTAAATAATATATCTAGATCTAGGGAATAGAAATATAAAACAGTTCTAATAATTCATCTAATCATCAATAATATTTTCATACCATTAACAAAAAAACATTCAACATCTATCATAGTTTTTAATAATCAAAACATTCAAATTACTAGATTGCACACAAATATAATCTAAAACGGTTTTAAATTTTAAATTTACAAGTGTGCACCCTAGTACAAAATGTGTCATTAAAGAATTAAAAAACCTTGATAAAGGTTGCATCTAAGATTTATTTCCTGGAACTAGTAATAAAGGGAAAGCATCATTACTTAACATTGGTGGTCATGTAAAATTGATTTAGTCATTATTGAAGGTACAAATAAGAGAAGAAAATGAGAGAGATGATAAGCTTGTAAATATAATTCTAAATTATTGAAGCAATATTTTGATAAGGAGGAAACCAAAAAATTAGAAATAAACTTCCTCATATCCATAAAGAAAATTTGATAGGAGGAAGGGACATGCACATAATATTTATCATGAAAGTTACCATACAATGTACAAGAACATGATACTAAGGAATAAATGTTTCTTATAAGTACACAAAAAACCTAGATGATGATTTAACCCTAGTACAAAAAGAAAGAAATAATGAAAGAATAGGAGAAAATGAAGATTTAATCTTTGTAAATATTTTTTCTATTACCTCAAATCTTCCACCAATATAAATTGAATTAGTGATTAATCAAAATACTAAACTTTTAAAAATTGAAAATTGAATAAACATTAATACCCTTCACTTTCACCTAATTGAATGATTAAATTGATCGCATAATTTAAGTTTTATTGAATATAATGAGGTCACATCTCAAATCAACTTATCAATTACCTAAATTATCATTTTTTTGAAAAAAAATGTGATCTTGTGAATTTATGACTTACGACAAGAATAAAGATGTCAAAAACTACTAAGGTGATATTCTTGTCATGTCATTGTATTGAAAACCCATATTTCACCTGGAATGAGATCATTTGTATGGAATATTAGGTATCATAGATGAAGAAAATGTGATTTCTTTGTTTGGTCTCATCTACCATGGGTATCTTCAAATTTTTTGATCATTCCTCCTACTAACATTTTGTCTAATTTCATCTCAACTCTTGTTTTGACATTGAGGTTTTAAGTTAATATTTTATTTTCCTTTATGGTTTGGATCCTTATTTTAGTTCTTAATATTTATCTTTTCCATTAGTTTAACACTTGAAATTAGTTACAAATTGTCTACACACCTATTCCAAATATTTCATTTCATGAATTTTATGGGTTTACTTTATCTTACATGCCAACTTGTCACAATGTCCTACTCTTGAAATTAAATTCCTACAAGAAATTAAGGAACTTGGGATACCCACATCCCAATGGTTTTGGAATGGATGTGCATTTAAATGGAGAAGGATTTCAAAAGACTCATGGTACTTGTGGACCCCTCAAAGGCATGATATATAACACATGAACTCTATTTATGAAATTTGGTCTTTAGTTGTTGGCTTCTAGTATGAATGTGATTTATAAGGTGGAATTCTTAGTTGAGACTCTCAATCTTCCATTGTTGGTTTCTAGTGTGATTAAACAATATGAGCCAAGTATTAATGGGTTGATGCAAGAAATTGGGTCCACAAAAAGCTCAAAAAGTGGAAGTGTTTTTGTTGTTTTTCAGAATTTGTCACACTTGGACTGAAAATTTGAGGCACTTACACAATGAATCTTAAAAAAGGTCAGTAATATGAAATTTTGAATTTTGAATATAGTTTCCAAATATATAATTTATTCAAATACCCAGATGATAGAAATTAAATTTTGATAGGGATGTATAAAAACCACTTTTTAAAAGTCCCTATTTTTTTACCATACCATGCATATGTACGAACACCACTTTTTGACCCAAATAAAAGTGTTTTGCTAATTCCTTTTGGGGAAATAGATCTAACAACATGAAGATTGATGAGGAAATTTTTTGTAATTTTTTTTTAATATATTTTTTTATTGAATTTTTATTGGCCTTAATTGTTGTTTTTAAAAATCAACGTGTACAAACAGCATAATTGGACCGAAACTAAACATTTTTTGGTTTTTTTTTTCATTGTGTAAAGAATTTTCTGAAGATTGATGCCATATAATTTTCTTTTGAAGAAACTTAACCAAAAAAAAGTTATTAAAAAATAAAAAAATCTGATATTTCAAGTTTAAGGACTCGTTTGCTTAGAAATTAATTAAAAAATAACAAATATAATCCAATCTTAATAAAAATTATACATTTAGAAACTAGACATCGTGTTCTCTAATGGGTTTTAATTTTATAGATTGATTCAAAAAAAAAGTCCATCAGCCATATTGCCAAAGTTGGGCATTCTTCTTCAATCTGCGTTAGTTTTTTAGTTGCAAGTCAAAGGCTAAGGGTTGGGTTTCCAAGCCTTTCTCAAGCCTAAAACCGAGGCAGTATGTGGGTTGGGAATTCAAAATTTTAAAAATGCGTACACGTTTTTAAAAACGCATACACACTACAAAACGCATATGCGTTCTTTATTTTCTTGATTATTTAAAAAAAAAATACTTTTCATAAACGCGTACACATTTTTCATTACAAAATGCGTACACATTTCTAAAATGTATTTATTTTTTTAAATAAAACACGTACGTGTTATAAAACGTGTACGCGTGTTATATACGTGTTATATAACGCGTACGTGTTATAAAACGTACGTGTTATATAACGCGTACATGCGCGTATATATAATGCATACGCATTGTTTTAGGCTCGGGTACCCGAAGCATAACACATACACATTTTCTAATAACGCGTACGCGTTTTCTATGAGATTTTTTTTTTTTGCCGAAACTTCGCCTCTTCGTGGACCCAACTTCTTGCTTTTACCCAATCTAATGTTAATTCTTGAAAGAAGGTATATATTATTCTCATCTTAATTCTCACACAAAGTTGTCTTAATCAATTTCTCATATGCGTTCCATATTTGTATTTTTTTCTTAATATAAAAACATATTTTATTTCATTAATTAACCTATCTATTCTATGTTACAAAGGATGCTTTTATTTTAAATTATAAGTATATAATTCAAAATTAACTAGTAATTCAAGATAGAGTACACACAATATTTAGTTAAAATAAAATAATATTCTTATTTCCATGAGAGTTATGTAGAATGGTAGCTTGATGTCTCAGAAATATTTCTTTGATGTACTAAATTTTTATCATTACATTATGAGTGAATCATCTCAATTATATAGCCAAACACATCAAAAATTTATAGATTGGAAAATAAAATAATCAAACATTTATCATATTTTTATATGTATAAATTTTTTACCATCAAACTATTTATACTTATAGATTGTATAAAACTATAAATTTAATCATTATTCCTAATTTATTAAGAATCAATCTAATAAAGTTTGACTTCATATTGTATACTTGTTATAAACATCTCACTAATCCAACCATACATTTTATATATTTTAAAAAATATATAATAACAAAATACTTCTAAATATGATAGTAAATCTAATCAAACATGACCCAAATGTAGGATAAAGACAAGAATCTTAATCTATATCATTATTTTGAGTTTGGTTTAATGGAAATTGTAAAAAGTTATAATCCTGAAAAAAATAATGAATAAACTAAGGATCATTTTAACAATGGTGAATTAGTGCCTAAGATTGGCCTAAAAAATTATAATATTAAGCACTCTCATCACAAATGATATATGAATTTACTAAGGGTCATTTGGTTATATATTTTCATAGATTTAAAATTTGAATAATTATTATTATAACATTCATTACAATTAGATTTTTAAATAATATTGTAATAATATTATGTATTTGAAATTTGTTATGTGGTGTGATGCAGCATTATTTCTTACCCTAAGGGATGCAAAACAATGAAGGAATGCAAAAGGGGAAACAACACAACACACCTCAAGATTAGTCTAAGTTGAACCTAAACAAAGAAAAGATAAAACAAGAGATTATACCTTTGTTCAAGTTGATATTCTTGGTTGGCCCTTTGATGTAGCTTGAATGTGTGCTCCTTGATGGAAAATAGACTAAAATGCTATGAGAAGTGATGCAAATTGGATGTAGAATGCAATGAAAGATGTGGGTATTTGGATAAGAAAGTGAAAATGAATGCAATGGAAGCTTGATGAGTGCAATAATGGAGGTTGAACGCAAATGCTTGAAGTTGAAATTGTGAATGTGTGTTATGAATGAAAATGAGACAAAATCTTCCATTTTAAGGGAAGAGTCTCTAGAGGATTCAATGGCTAGGATTTAGCCAACATGGGCAAAATGGAGGGTTGTGGTGAGTTGAGGACTCACAAGCCCTCACATCCTGCCATGTGGAAGAGGAGGTGTCACAAGGACAGGTGATGTGGATAAAGGACATGTGAGGTGGAGATACTTGCAAGTACCTTGGGAAGAGGGGAAGATTTCCTCAAAAAGGAAGTTGTCCTCATATGAGAGTGATGGTGATAAGTGAGGAATTTTAGAAAGTCCTCTCTTATCATCATGGGGATGAGAGAAGTTGTTGGGGGAATAAATGTGAATTTAAAATTCACATGATTGGGGAGTACCTTGAGGATAAGACAAGGTCCTCATAAAGGAGGTCCTTGTCCCATGTGACTTATGTGACCTATGAGGGAATTTAGAATTTCCCAACAACCTACATGGGGAAGAGAAATGCATTGAATAAATAAATGTGAATTTTTAATTCACATGGGGAAGAGGTCAAGGCTTAAAAAGGAAAGCACTTATGAAGGGCTAACTTGGAGGACATACCAAAGATGGCATGTGATTAGATTAAGGTTGTGCAAACAGGTGATTAAGAGGATTAATGAAGGATTAGAGGCAAGTGGAAAACTATGGAGGATGTGACATTAATCATGATTAAAGGTGTGTACATCCTAATCATGGATTATTTAAACTAATCCATATTAGAAGAAGATTATGGAGGATGTGACAAGGAGAGAGAAAAGAGAGAATTTAAAATTGATTTAAATTCAAAAGGCTAAATGACTAATTTAAATAAATTGATGTATTAATTTAATTTAGAGAGGGAGGGATGAAAGGTAAAGCATTTAATTATTAAATTAAATACTTTAGAAACCTTGGGCAAAAGGTGAAATATTAATTAAATAAATCATTTAATTAGTATCGATGAAATAGATGGAGATAGACGAATAAAGAGGATGAATTTGACCATATGGGAGTGGTCAAATTTGGATGTCTACATGTGGATTTTAATGTTGTTTTTTAAATTTAAGTTACAGTAAGTAGAATCTAATGAGAGACAGGTTAAAAAGATTCAAGTAATTTATGTTTGCTTTAAAATTACGATTATTGAGATTAAATAGATAGTTGATTGTATTTTGATTTCAAAATTGGAAATAGTTTAAAATTATAGAACCATATTATCCTTTGATACAAAAAGCTATGTCAAGGATTATTTATATCTTCCTCATAATTATGTTTCACATATTGAATATTTTAGGGAGGATTGTGTGGATGATTTGGAAGTTGAAGCAAAGATTGGTTGAGATCGACAATGAAATATAGGTTGGATATTTTGATATACTCCAAAATCCTAAGAATAGAGAAGATGGCGAGTCATATTTTAATAGACCTTATCTTCACTTCCTCTATTCAAATGCAGCCTATCTAACCAATATATTGGATTGCAAAATAAGTAATAGATATATATGAACTTACTCCTAATCCTCCTCCATTTACCCCACCATTAGATATATGCATATTGGTATTCACCTACTCAAGTCTTATGAGACCCTAGGTAGCTTTGTGAATACATCAAAAATATTATGCATGATGTCTAAGATTTTAATTGTGGTGGATTGATATATTCCAAGAATTTATAAATGAAGTATATTCATATATATGTATTTGTTTGAGTGTTTAAAATTAGTTAAAAAATTTCTTTGAGGGATTTATGCAAATATGACATCTTAGAAAGATAATTTCATGTTATTTTGGTGTAAGTCATAACTTAACTTTTAATTTATCATTTATGGGAATGACATCTTCGAGAAGTTTATAGAAGGCCATAGACGGCCCACTTTTTGAATTAAATTTAGTTATGAATTTATATTTTTTTGGATGTGCATTTAGATTTAAATTTGGAGAGATATTTTGGTGAGGAAAATATCTAAGAGTTACCACATTTTATAAGTTAAAACTTACCAAGTATTTACTCAAAATTCCTTTGTGGACTCTCTTCTTTTCTTTGAATAAATGGTTCAACATGTTAAAAATCCATCAGATCAAGCACTATATATTTGATTCAACTTATTTAGCCAAAATGAAAGGTTAAGAAGAGGGGTTGCCTCCTTTGCGATTTGATTATTATATAATTTGAGGATCTTGAGAAGAGAGAAGTGAAAGAAAACAAGAGGGTTTGGATTGAGAAGTATTTGGTAAAGCTTGTGAGAATATTGGAAAGGGTGTTCTATCAACATATCAAATCTCCTTGGATTTTAAATTTTACTTGAGATAGTTCTCTTGTGATATTTTATTCCTTTCCTAACTCTACCTTTCTTTAAAAATAATGGTGTTATTATTTTTATATTATTTTCATGTTTGTTAAATAATATGATTATCACAATTGAATGGAGCCTTAAGATTTTTGGCTAATTTCCTCTTTGTGCATATTTATTTAAAATAATGGAAAATTCTTCTTTATGTTCTTTAAATGGTTTTTGTGACTTTACAAGGGTCTTTCCTTTGGATTTAAGCTTTCTTTCCTTATCCAAGACCTTTATTTAGATCAAGAGAGATATTTTATGTATGTTAGAGGAAGCCATGTGTACCTAACAAGTTCTTCAATGTTGCCATAAATTAATCTTGAGTGTGTTTGTGTATGAATCCATTTTTTAGGAAGTATAACAATAATTTAGGGATGAATATGCCAAAAGTAAAGAGTTGGGGAATATTATCAAAATCTCAATGTGAAGTGCAAAATAAAAATAAACTAACAATTAGCACTAATCTCCTAACAACTAGAAACTAAACTCTAAATTTTGACTTTTATATTTTACATGGGATATAAACTAATGGTATTGATAGATTTAGTAAAAACTCATAATTTCATCAACAAGAAACTAGTCTCTCATTTGAATTATATTATTCCACTATTGAAAATGGGTTTGTTGAAAAGGCCTTAGAAAATTTCAAGCAAATGCAATTGGTAGTTGTAAAGCCAAATTGTAGAGCAAATGGGTTTGTTTGAAAAGGTTTTAGAAACTTTCAAGCAAATGCAATTGGCAGCTGTATAGCCAAATTTTGTAGAGTAAATTTGGGTTTGTTTAAAAGGCTTTAGAAACTTTCAAGCAAATGTAATTGGCAGTTGTAAAGCCAAATTTTGGAGCAAATGGGTTTGTTTAAAAGGCTTTAGAAACTTTCAAGCAAATGAAATTGGGAGCTGTAAAGCCAAATTTTGCAAAATGGGTTTGTTTAAAAGGCTTTAGAAACTTTCAAGCAAATGCAATTGGCAATTGTAAAGCCAAATTTTGCAAAATGGGTTTGTTTAAAAGACTTTAGAAACTTTCAAGCAAATGCAATTGGTAGTTGTAAAGCCAAATTGCAGAGAAATTGGCTTTGTTGAAAAGGCTTTAGAAACTTTCAAGCAAATGCAATTGGTAGCTGTAAAGCCAAATTCCACAACCTTCACCCTCTATGCACCAAAATGGGAGCTTTGAAACATGGTATATTAAATTTGTTTGGGAGCTTTGAAATAGGGTATATTAAATTTGTTTCTTTTTAAAGGAAACCCACATGATAAATTTGGTCTCATGGAATGCTATGATAAAATGATATGCACAAAATGGATTTGTTTTATCACATTTAGGGTTTAGAAATTTTCAAACAAATGCAATTTGAAATCAATGAATTCCAGCAAAGATAACCAACCTGGTGCACTATGGAGGTCGAGGTTGATATACTATGGCAAGGTGGTGCATGTTGCAGCTTCATCGAGCTAGGAGTTTGTCGTTTGACGTTCGGTTCACACACTCTGTTCAGTTCACATTCACTGCAGGAAGAGGAAAAAATGTCGGTTCGACAGTGACACATGAAAGTTTTTAAAATATTATTTTCCCGTTGACTTGTGAGGGGTTCATTTGAACTGGAAGTTCAATCGAACCCTATGGTTCGACCGAACGTCTTAAAGGGTTCGATCGAACATGCTAGTTCGAGCGAACCCCCCGAGCTAGTGCAAACACACAAAAACAAATTTTCCTTCCTCCATCAAATTGTAAACCACTATTGTGGCTTCACCCCATGACTGCATATGTTGAGGCCCTCTGGAAATAGTAGGAAGAGTACAAAGAACATGTGAGGAAATTGAAAGAAATCAATAAGCTACCTCAACAAACATTGTGAGAGCAATCTATCCTTGAGGAAGGTAATATGGATTTTATTGATAAAACTATTAGCATTACCAGATTTTGGTCTTCATTCATTTTTGCACATAGGAATGAAGTGCAACAGGCTGGTAAGGATTTAGCAAATCCAATTGTGGAATTAGAAGCAATTGTAGCCATGATTGTGAATGAAGATGTCCCTATAAAGGATGGTTTCCCTCTTGATGAACTTAGGAATAAATGGAATAATAGATTCCAAGAGGCAGTATAGAAGGGGGATGATGGTGATGATCTGCTAATAGATAGGTTCATGGATATAAAAGAGGTAGTAAATATTTCCTTGAAGGAGCTTGCTAAATTAGAAGATATGCAAAAGTTCACCTCTGGTGAGTTGAAAAGAATAAAATTTGAAGACAATTGGGTAGATGGGCCAGATATAGATATGCTTAAATAGGTATTGGATAGTTATGATGAATACCTACTTGAACAGAAGACAGAGGAATGAAGTGGCTATGGAATATTCTTTTTTAATGAAGCATCAAATGGCACAGCCAGCTGGGCAGCTCTCCTACTTTTTAGGGACATGACACAAGTTCAATTGAGGATCCCCAGCAGTTCGACCTTCTCCCTTTGTAGGAAGATTCTTGATAAATATTTATCATTGGTTAACTAAAGATCATGATAGGCATTTGCCTCATTCAGCCCTAGTTGCTCCTTGATTTGTGGATCTCAATTTTTGATGAGAGGAATTAGTGCTAAATTTCCTATATGTAGAAATTATTTCCATATTGTAAAGGTCGGCTAATTAAAGTGAAGATTAGTTGCCTTAAGAGAGATCTAGGATATTTTTTACAATTTTATGCAAAGATACTCAAACATTTTTACAAGTATTAATACAGTTTGTGTTATGTTCAAAAATTGGTTAATTTAATGGTAATGTTGATGAACAATAGTCATTTGTATGCCAGTGAGTTTTGTTGTGCATAAATGTCTCTTATTTGATGAAAACCAATAGAAGATTCTGAATCTAAGACTATTTCATTAAGTTATCTGTGAATGAGATCTCTTTATGTTTATTGATCTATGAATTCTAGTAATGAGCTAGTGATATGTTCTTGTTTGAAAATGAAGTTTAAAAAAAAAAGTGATGATGAATGGTTTTATGTCTTGAATTTTCACTATGAATGAATGCAATGGTTTAGATTATTCTATGGATTGTGTCATTTTATGGTCTTAGTTGTTTAAAAGAAATGCTCATTATGAAGTTTATGTCTAAAGTAAAGGAAATTTGTGTTTATGCTTTGTTGTCTTGATCTTTGTTCTATCTTTTGTTGTTTATTTACACCCCCCAAACGTTAGATTAGTTTGTATTATGCAGTTTGTACCCTTTACCAATAGGCCCCTTGAACATTATAGTTGCATAGGCCACTAAACAACATCAGCACAGTTGAGAACCAACTACCGAGACCTTGGAAGATGGGTAGTTTATATTATTTGTCTTTTTCAAGAGAAGTAGAGTAGCAATATTCTATTTTAACGTTGTGTTATTTTTTACCATCAACATCCCCTTGACAGGTAGCCACCAACATCAGTCCAGAACAAGGAATGAATCTTTAAATCCACTAGGCTGATGCATATCCTTATGCATCTAGTTGAAAGGAGGGGAAAAAACCCATTACTTCTCCCAAATATACTCAAGAATATTCTTAGGAAGAGCCTTTGTGAAGATATCAACAACCTGGTCTTTAGTATGAACATACTCCAACTTCACCTCATTCTCTACAACCTTCTCTCTTAGAAAGTGATACTAGATTGAGATATGCTTTGTCCTTGAATGCATTACTGAATTATTTGAAATATTGATAGCACTTTTATTGTCACATAAGATAGGAATTAGTTCATCATATGACACTCTGATGTCCTTCAAGGTTTGCTTCATCCACGACACTCTGATGAAAGAAAGCACCACCACTTGTACTTTCTCCTATCATCCACACAACCATCCCAATCTACATATGTATAAGCACTTAGAGAGAAATCAATATCCTTTGGATACCACAAGCCATGTTTCAGAGTTCCTTTCAAATATTTGAATATACTTTTTACTATTGCCACATGTGACTCTCTGGGATCTTCTTGAAATCTAGCCATAAGACAAACTGCATACATGATAGCTGGTCTAGTAGCAATTAAATATACTAGTCCTCCAATCATTGATCTATACTTTCTTTGTTTAGCCTTAGGATATTATCCATTCTTACTCAACTTGCAACCAGTAACCATAGGGGTACATACTGTTTTAGATTCTTCCATTCCAAACTTCTTTAGCATTTCCTTAAAATACTTTGACTGTGATATAAATATTCCTTTCTCTATCTGATTGATTTGAAGTCCAAGGAAGAAATTCATCTCCCCAAACATAGACATATCAAATTATTTATGTGTCTCTTCTACAAATCTCTTACACATACTTGCATTAACTCAAAATATTATATCATCAACATACACAACCATAATCAAAATTTGATCTTTCTCAACCTTAAAGTAAAGATTGCTATCAGTGGTACCTTTATTGAATCCTTGCTACAACAAGTACCTATCCAATCAAGTGCATACCAAGCTCTGTGAGCTTTCTTGAGTCCATATAATTCCTTCTTCAATTTGCAAACCATATTAGGATCATTTCATAATTGAAATTCTTTGGGTTGTTTAATACATACCTCTTCTTCCAACTCACTATTCAAGAATGTAGACTTCACATCCATTTGATAAACTTTGAAATCCTTATGTACTGCAAAATCCAAAAACATCCTGATAGCTTCCATCCTTGCCACTGGGGAAAATTTCTCCTCAAAGTCTATTCCTTATACTTGTGAGTAGCCTTTACACACAAGTCTTACCTTATTCCTAACAACTTCATTCTCATTCAGTTTATTTCAAAACACCAATTTAGTTCCAATCACATTCTTATTTGTTGGTCTCGGGACAAGTTGCCAAGTTTGATTCTTCTCAATATACATCAATTATTCTTCCATAGCCTTGATCCAAAATTCATCTTTGCATGCCTCAATCATTGTTTTAGGTTCAACTTTGGAAAGTAAACATAGATTTACCTGTTGTTCTGTCATGGCAGCCTTTCTCCTTGTCAATACACCTGTGCTTTTGTCACCAATGATTTGATTTTCATAATGATTCTTCTGCACATACTTAGAAGTCTTAGGGATCCTTTTTGGAGCTTCTTCCTCTTCAACCTGCACTTATTTTCCCTTACCTTCATAATTTTCTTCTTCTCTGCAAGAGGACTCATCTGATTCATATCCATCTATCAGCAGTGAACTTTTATGTAAGTCTTCATCCACTTTGAAACTTGCACTCTCAACTTGATCCTTTTTAGCCTCTTGTTGTAGCATCGGTAACCCTTTCATTTTGTAGAGTATCCAAGGAAGATTCCTTCATCAGACCTTGCATCAAACTTTCCTAAGTTTTCTTCATCTCTTCTGATATAGTACTTGCTTTCAAACACTCTGCAATATTTGGCAGTAGGAGTTCTTCCATAGCACAACTCATAGGGACTCTTTGAATTGTTTGTCCTTGCTTGCGCTTTGTTAAGTATATACACTACAATATGAATTGCTTCTCTTTAGTAGACATCGGGTAGATTTTCTTCCTTCATCATTCTTGTTGATTCTTGAACTGTCATATTCTTCCTTTCCACCACTCCATGATGTTGAGGAGTCCTAGGAGCTGAAAAATGTCTCTTTATTCCATGCTCTTCACAAAAATTGTTAAATTCATTGGAGGTGAATTTTTCACCTCTTTCAGATCTTAAACACTTGATTTTCATATCCATTTCATTCTCAACCATAGATTTAAATTCCTTAAACTTATCTAGAGCTTCTAATTTTTCTTTGAGAAAAGTTACCCAATTCATTCTAGAGTAATCATCAATCAATAACATGAAATACATGTCACCTTGAAAACTTCTTGTTCTTGTAGGTCCACAAAGGTCTGTATGCACCAACTCCAAAGGTCCTGTGGTAGAATATTCTTTGGCATTGAACCTTTTTCTTGTTTGCTTCCCAACTAGACATTACTTACAAACTACATTTATAGGTTTTGTAATCTTTGAAAGATCTCCCATAACTTGAGCACAACTAATTCTAACTAAGCTATCAAAATTTATGTGATGCATTCTTCTATTCCATAGAGAACTTTCATTGATTTCAGTCATAAAGCACATACCATTAGCACCCTTAAGATGATAAGCATTTCCATATGTCCTTCCTTCAACAACTAGAGTTCCAGAGCCTTTTCTGATCTCACAACCACCATCCTAAAATGCAAGATTATATCCTTTGCTATACATTTTTCCTACACTTAGAAGATTATATCGGAGACCATTAACATAAAGAACATCATCTCTATTATGCTTTCCATCAAAACTGATTGAACCTTTTCCACATATCTTAGCAAATGTATCATCACCAAACTTAACAAGACCACCTTCAAACTTCTCAAGTTTAAAAAAATTACTCTTATCACCTACCATGTGATTTGAGCATCCGTTGTCAACAATCTAATAGTTTTTGTCCCCTCTAGCATGAAAACCAATCACCATAGTTCCATTATGACCTACTTCTAGAGAAACTTCATACATCTCTCAAAGTTAGCAAAATCAGTTCCAAAATTTAGAGGCATGAACAAGCATTCATCATTTTCATCATCCAAGTAATCAGATTTGTCATCAGATATACTGGCATCTTCTTTAACATAATAACTTCTCTTAATTTATTTACCTTTATTCTCCTTAAATATGTCATTTGAAGCTTTGACTGGACCTCTTAGAGCATAATGACATATCTTTCCACAATTGAAACATTTGAAAGGTAACTAACCTCTGCATTTTCCAGTGCCCTTTTTCAATCTCTTCACAAAGTTTGCTTCTAGCTCATCAAACTCATCCAAGTCAAATTCCTTATTCTTCTCTTCTTTGTCAACTTTAAAAATGGTCTCTTTTCTTATATCACTTGTACCAAACTCTCTCAATTCAAAATTAGTTAAAGAACCAAACAACTAATCTCTAGAATAATGATCTAAATTTTGAGCTTCTTCAATAGTGGAAACATCATGACTATAAGTTTTAGGAAGAGTTCTTAATACCTTCTTTACTACCTCATCTTCTTCAAGTTTTCCTCCAAGGCCTTTGATGGAATTGACAAATTTTTCCACTATATGCATGTAGCCTATAATATCTTCATCTTCTATCATCCTTAGGGTTCCAAACTTAGTCTTCAGATTTTGCATCTTTGCTTGCTTGACCTTATCATATCCTTCATAAATACTTTCTAGCTTTTTCCATATCTCACCAGCAATTTTAAGACTTGTAACTTTCACAAGTTTCGAATTAGAAAGACCACTCAAAAGAGCATACCTTACTTTTCCATTGTTCTCATATGCCTTGATCTCATCATCAGTACCCGAACCATTTATAGACATTGTATATCCAGTTTCAACAGACTTCCAAACTCCAAACCCTAGAGAAATAAGGAAACCTTCCATCCTAGTCTTCCAGAATGCATAATCAAATCCATCAAATAGAGGAGCCTCCTTCTTGTGCACCATCCCATATCTACCTCAAGTAGTTAAGCTTTCTTCCAAGGAACCTTTCTCTAATACCAATTGTTGAATGCACAAGATAATTGAGAGGGGGGTGAATCAGTTGTACATTAAAACATCAAAAACCTCATTAACATTAAGATCTACATTAATCCTTAAACCCTTAACAACCATTAAATCTTTATCATGCATTAGCAGAACGTAAACATGAGGAACAATAATGCAAATAGATTCATACACATAAGAACACCAGATTTACATGGAAAACCCAAGAAGGGAAAAACCATGGTGAGGATTAGCTCACAATAAAAAGTAATTGCAACACCGAATACAATAGGCTCACTACCCAAAAGAAAGAAGGGATCATTGCCAATGGATCACTACCAAATTAGAAAGAAGAAGATAGAATATTGTTACAATGAGAAATCCATCTCAGAGCAATAGAAAAGATCCACCAGTACATTTGTACTCTCTCTGAAGAATGTAGACACCTTCTTCTCACTGCTTCTAGCAGTCTTAATAGTTAAAACTCATACTACACTTCACACTTTCGTACTTCACATCATAATTTTCATCACACACACTTCACACCTGCTTGCTCCATCATTTCATCACACATATATACCATCTTCAACCTTGTAAACAATCTACAAGGTCAGTTATGCACCTCAAACATGCAAATTCAAATTAAGTCAGCACCAAAACATTCTCGTGGTGGAAAGGGATGAAGGTGAACCACATCACACCTTAACTCATACCTAAATCCATACATACACACCTTGCCACACTTCCACAAACACCAAAGCATATCCACAATCAGTGTAAACACCCAAGGTCGGTCGAACCTGTGTTAACACCATGAAACCTTTAAGTACACACTTCACCAAATCCAAAGATGACTTGTGGACCACACACAACACTTAGACACAATCTAGAATATTCCATCAATACCCAAAAATCCAACAAATCCTTCGCAACATCATACACTTGAAGAGCATATGCATTATATACTAGTTAACCTTCCACACACTATAGCTCATCAATCCTACCTTGTGGAGCACCAAAATTCAAACAACTCAGACTAAAGATAGATATGAACAATATAAGCACACTTTCAGATCCTTCAGACTAGAAATCGCCATGCGGAGAAATGCGGGGCAAAACCATTTCTCCCAAATAGCACTGCAACACAATTCACACACTGGTGAACACAACTTCTTTTGTCGAATGATTCAAAATATGAAACTTTAGACATAATACCTTTGAACACCTCTAGTCAACATATTTGAAGCACACAAACAAATATTCCACCATGAAAAAATGTGGAGCAAAACATTGAACACCACTCTGCCACACTAAACACTCTTTACCACAGTCTCCTCTTTTATTCAATTTTGTTTCAAAAGAACTTGGAAACCAAGCACCAAAAACACCATGTCAACATCTACAACACCTTCTCAACATCTCAACCACACAAAATTATGAACATCCACACACATATGCTTATCAAAGAAACACTAGAGGTTGACATCAGTGATACTACTAATGACAACATAATGCAACTATTTAAAGCATCTTCATAGGTTGACATCAATGACAACACAAACCTCCAACAAACCATAACACTAACCCTTACCCTAATTTAATCCTAAACCCAACCCTAACCCTCATTCAACCCTTATTTAATCATAACCCTAATTGAATCTTAATCTTAACCTTAACCCAACTTGAACATTAATTGAACCATAACCCTAACCCTAAGTGAACACTAATTGTAATTCAGTTGTAAACCTGACCCTAATTAAACCCTAACCATAATTGAACCCTAACCCTAACCTTAAATTAACTTTAACCCTAACCTTAAGAAAACCTTGATTGAACCCTAACTTTAAACCTTATTGAACACTAACCCTAATTGAACTCTAAACCTAACCCTATTTAAACCCTAACCTTAATTGAACCTTGATTGAATCCTGACTCTAATTAAAATCTAACCCTAAGTTTGAACCCTAATTGAACCCTACCTAACCCTAACTTTACTAATAATAGACTATATAATCCTAACCCTAACCCTAATTATAACTAATTATAATGCTACACCTAACCCTAATGTAAATGTCAATTCTAACCCAAACTATAGCATTCATCCTAACTCTTACCCTAATCTTAACTATAACCCAAGCTTTACCCTAGAACCCCAACCCTAACCTTAAATGAACTATAACCATATTCCTAACCCTAATTGAACCCTAATCCTAATTAAACTCTAACCCTAAATCACTTCTAATTGTAACCCTAACCTAATCAACCTTAATCCTAACCCTAACTCTAACCCTAATTAAACTCTAATACTAATGCTAAGTCTAATTGAACCCTAACCCTAATTGAATGCTAACTGAACCCTAATTAACCTTAATTGAACTCTTATTGAACCCTAACCTTTAATTGTACCATAACCCTAACCCTTAACCCTAATTAAATCATAACTCTAATTGAAACCTAACCCTAATTGAATTGTAACTCTAATTGAATCCTAACCCTACCCTAACCCTAAATGAACACTAACCCTAAGCCAAATTATTCCCTAACCCTAACTCTAACCATTATTAAACCCTAACCCAAATTGATCCCTAATCTTAATTGAACACTAAACTTAAATGAACTCTAACCCTAAACCTAATAGAACCCTAACTCTAATTGAACTCTAACTTTGAACCCTAACTTTGAACCCTAATTAAATCCTAACCTTAATTAAACCCTAACCCTAACACTAACCCTTACTCTAATTGAAATATAGCCCTAACCCTCACTTTAATTAAAACCCTGTTGAATCTTAACCCTAATCCTAATCTTAATTTAAACCTAACTCAAATTGAACACTAATTGAATCCTAACCCTAGTCCTAAGTAAACCATAAACCCAACCCTAATTGAACCTTATTCATAATCTTAACCTAACCTAACTTTAACCCTAATTGAACCCTAGCCCTAAATGAGCCCTAACCCTAATCCTAACTCTAATAGCCCCAAGTGTTTATCCCTAATTTAAAAAATTAATTAATATTTATATAATTAATAATATTTAATATTATATGATATTTAATATAATAATTAATATACATTATTATTTGATAATATTAATAATATTATAATATAATGATTATATAATTAATAATATATTATTAAATAAATAATTTATAAAATAGAATTGCATAATTAATAATTGATTAATATATATTATATAAATCATATTATAATTATATAATAGCTCTAACCTTCATTGAACTTTAACTCTAGCCCCAACCAGAACCCTAATCTTAACCATATCCCTTATTAAACCCTAATTGAACCCTAACCCTAGTAGAACCATAACCCTAATTGAATACTAACACAAACCCAACCTTAACCCTAATTGAACCCTAGCTTAACCTAACCTTAACCCTAACCCTAACTTTAAACAATATCTTAGATCTCTAATCTTAATTGAAACCTAATCCTAAATGAACCTTAATCCTAACCATAACCGTAATTGAACCCTAACCATAATCCTAATTAATCCCTGATCCTAATCCTAAAAACCCAAACTATTTATTCTCAATTAAAAAAATTAATTAATATTATATAAAATTAGTAATAATATATAATACTATATAATATAATAAAAGTAATTAATATACATTAATATTGAATAATATTAATAATATTATGATACTAGCATGTATGTGCAAGGTGCATATGGATACAATGTGTTGAAGTTCTAGTTGCATGTGGTTGAATTAAACAATTAATAATAAGTGTTAAATAATGGAATGAAATAATCTTAGACAAATCTAGATTTTTTTCTTGAAGAAATAAGGCATTATCTAATTTTTAAATATTTGCATGCAAATTTAAAACATAAAGCAATGCAAATGAAAAACGAAATTTTCCATCAAATTGACAAAAAACACTGCAAATGGAAATAGAATGTTCCCATCCAATTGGCAAATCAATATTTATCTAGCTTTTACATGATAAGTGAGATTTTGGAGGCTTTTACCATTAAACAACAATTGAAACTTGTTTTCCAACAACTCAATAGTTGTTTTCACACATGAGACTTGTTTCAAACTCAAATCTCACACTATATGTAGCCTATCGGCTAACTATCAACTAATAATCTATTATATAATGTAATGATTATATAATTAATAATATATATTATTAATTAATTACAATTACATAATTAATAATTGATGAACATATAATATATAATGTATATTATTATGCAATAATATTATAATAAATTAATTCATAATAAAATATAATTAATTAATTAATAATATTATGTAATCTTTAAGGTTTTACTTTGATTCATACAAGTGTTGCTAACCATAAATAAATAGAAAATGAAAAGAATATAATAAATGTAACATAAAATCATTTGAAAACAGTATCACTTAAAACGAGCAACACACATAACGGTCATTGCGATGCAAATAATTAGATTTTTTCATATATTTGTGTGTCTACAATGATGTAATATGCAGTTATACATAAAGATTTAAATATAGATTTTAGTGCCCAATTCTCCAATATGTTGTCACTGTCACTGGCCACAATTTATTTTTATTTTTTTAAGCAAAAGGCATATTGCCTGTATATATATTTATAATAATATTTAAAATTTACAATAGATATTATGTTCTTTTTCATAAGACATATTGTCTTGAACTGACTATTACAGACGTTTTTGCAACCCAATCTTGCAAACTAGTCAAAAAACTTAGGCCTAAATATCCTGATGAACTTTCTAAGCACTTTTGATCACAATTATCAATTGAAGCCAAAAATCCTTATATTTCAACCTACGAGCTATTAGATTTCAAAGAAATTCAATCTCCATCGGTACTAGCTGGTCATTTTCATCTTAGACTTCTTATGTCATGCCATCAAGCTAATCTTCTTCCACAATAGGTACAGGCTGAAAAGTGTTGGCAATGGCTCCAATATTTTGGTCACCCACTTGCTGCTCTTCTTCCACAAATGGTACATGTTGAAAATTGTTGATAATACCACCAATATTTTGATCATCATGCTCTTCCATACTTCAATAACCCACAAACTGAACCATGTTATAAGAAGACTCCATTATTTTGAACACCAACTTGCTGCTCTTCTTCCACACCAAATACTTGCTAATAATTGTTGATAAAAATGCCAAAAATTTTGTCACCATGCTCTTCCATACTACAAATTCCCGCAAACTGAGGCATGTTAGAAGAAGACTCACCAATATTTTGAGCACCCACATGCGGAAAATTAGCATCTTGCTCTTCCACTGCAACCCCAAAAATTGATCATAAGGCTCTTCATTAAGATTGAATTCATTGGCGATTTGAACTCCAAACAACTGAAACAGAACACCCAGAGGTTGCACATTTACCTCTATCATTTCTCGAACAAAACCTTGACCACTTTCCACTTCAGTTTCATGTTCACCCACAGACTGATGTAGATTGTTCACACCTGAATGCACTTGTGCTTGGCAAGACACAGACATAGGTAGTTCATGATCATGTGTGAGAAGCACCAAAATGGCATGTGCTTTCACTTTTACTTTGTCAACAAATTCTAGAGCAAAACCCTGTGCATAATTTCTAAGAACATTCAACATGAAGCTTGAATTTTGTAGTGAAAGAGTCTTGTTAATTGCAATATATAATTTTTGGAAATTTGTCCTATGCAGTAGGAAGTGCCTAGAGAAAATCCCTCCTACATATCCATGCCCTTCCAGAAATCATACCTTTGACAGGCTTTGTGAAGAATCCCATTTTGCAAATAAACCTCATTTACAACTTTGTTTGTGACAAGCTCCACCAATTTGACATCTTGCAACAGGTCCATAAAATTGGATATAAAAATGGATAACATTTGAGAAGGATAAATTAACCTTTTTACTTCTGGCTCAATAATTTCCACTCCAACAACCCTTTTTATGTGCTTTATAAAGATTGAACAATGATCTCTAAACACTAGTTACAACTCAGTGTCTCCAAATTCTTCTGATATCGGCAACTCCCAATCATTGACAGGTATGAAAACTCTATAGTTTTGCGGGTAGAACTCCATTTGCCTCCTCCTACACTCTGGATAGAAAAGCTTAGGGGTTCTAAGCTCACCACTATTGGAACTATTCGAAGAAAACATACACCCTATTCTCCAAGCCATTCGCCCAGACAACAATTTCGTTTGTGACATTTTGAGCACCATTCTCTCTAATTTATTTCCCATGCCCAAACTGAAAATGCCTTTGATGGAGTATCTTATAAAATCATGATCAAATTGTACTCTCGTACCAAAGGAATTATTTCTTAGCATTCTTTATCTAAAAGCTAACTGGATTTTGATAAAATATACAATATAACTTGTTATCTCTGATTTTTAACTTGTTAAAAATTGGAATAACCTATTAAAATTTTGAATAAAATTGAAATTTTCTTTACTAAAGCACGTTTCACGAAGTGCAGATATCGGAAAATTTCAGTTTTAGATACATGGTTCCCTAGGATATCCATTTTTCTTCGTTCTTGATCAATTTTCATGAAATTCTGAGTTATTTTCCTTACCTTTTTGGCCAATTTCGGGTTTTTGTGGCATCACTGCAAGTAGGAGATTTAGTTTCCTATTGCAAGTCAATAATAGGAACTTTTTATCTCTATTGCAACTCTTTTTGTTTTTATTTTTTCATTTTCAGTTATTTGTAGGAACTTTTTAAGTAACTTACAGGTGTAGGAACTTTTAGAGCACTTTACAAGTTACTTTTCTAAAAACTGAACTTGCAATTTATCTTTAAAATCCCGATTTCACTTAAATTACTTATTATGAAGTCTAAAAGTTCCTATTTGATTCTTTTCTTTTAAATTTACTTGTTTTGAGTCATGAAAAGTCTGATTTCAATATAAAGTCACTTGTAATGACTTCAAAAAGGTCTGATTTCATGTAAATTACCTTGCATTTGCTCATGAAAAGCCCGATTTTAATTAAAGTCACTTGCAACATGCATAAAAAGGCTCGATTTGAGTCATTTCATGTAAATTAACTTGCAATTGTTTCTTAGAAGTCCGATTTCAATTGGTATGAACTTGTAAAGACCTCCAAAAGCTCTAATTCAAGTTTATATCATTTGAAATCAGTTTATTGCTTGTTTTGAGCTTCAAAAACCCCGACGCCAATAATGGAGGAAGTTGTTTGTGTTTGAATTTGCTTCTTCTCCTCTTTTCATGGTGGATTCTTGAATGTTTTGTTGCAATAAGAAAACTCTCAGCTATGACAAATCATTCAAACTTCTTTGGCTAAGTTTGTGCAAGTCGCCTAGGGTTTTTCTTCTTCATTTTGGCTTGCAAACTCTTGTTGCAAGTATGTTTCTTTTATATTGTAATGTTCTCACATCATGAGATTTATTGTCCTTAGGACGCCATTGTTTGAAGTCAACTTTGCATGTAAGAAAGTGCTTTGATAAAAAAAATGTGTTTTCTTCTTTACTGAAAATGCCATACGCCTTCATTGTAAAACATTTTTTTCATATTCATTTGCCATTCAAACACTATTCATTTTCCTTTCATCCTCATTTTCAACACCTCCATTTCATAATAAAAAAACGTCATTCCTATCTCAAACGCCATATGCCTTCATTTGAAATGTGTTTTTCATTTTCTTCATAGCATAAAAAAGTCATTTGCTGAAACGCGTTTTTTCATTGTCGTTTCATTCACCTTTTATTCCATCTTGTATGCCTTTATAAAAATCTGTTTTCATTCCAAACGCCTTTCCTAACATAAAAAACGTGTTTTCCATTGCTTTTTATTCAAAACGCATTTCAATATCAAAATGCTATTCTTCAATGAAAAACGTGTTTTTTATTATGCCTTCATCTTGCTGAAATTCATTTTTCATTGTCCTTCATTCGCCTCACGCGTTTTCCTCAAAACGTCATTTGTTGAAACGCATTTTTCATTGCCATTAGCTGAAAATGTGTTTTATTCATTTCACATACCTTTCATTGCTAAAACGTTTTCCATTTCATTCTCATTCGCCCTTCATTCATTCCATTTCATTCCATCTCATACACATTCGCATTTCTCCATCTTCTCATTACCATTTTCTATAGAAAAAGAAAGCAAAAATAATAATGTCTTGGCTGAAAATTAGGTTTTCATAATCCAATTGCAAGTAGGGCATTTTTGTCAAAACTGCAAGTAGAAGTTTTAAAAATAAACTTGCAATTACCTCTCATTTTTCCTACCTTGCACTTTGTTACTTGTAAAATGTTCCAAAAATCCCAATTACACAATTTACTTGCAGCCAGCCTTCAAAATCCCAAAATACTTTAAAAGTGCCTAAAAGTCGGACTTTTTGAACTTGACTGCAAATGCAAGTTGAAAGTTTTAAATTTTAGTTTTCGAAGATGTAATCTAATTTTTCCATTTACCATGAAAAGTACATGTCCCTTTCACTTGCAATCAGCCTTCCAAGATCCGAAATGAGTTATAATGCTCATTTTTTGCCCTCATAAAGCAATGGAAACTGAAATTCAAGAAATCAAATTAAAAAGATTAAAGGCAAGAATGGATTTTGACTACAGAGGAATGAAGGACAAGATAAAGAGAGCTTTCACACATGTACATCGCCTTGAAGATATTTGGGTAGATCTTCGAACAGAGAAGGACATCCGTAGAATTGATTATTGCAGGCTCATAATTGAACAAATTATTGATCTTAATCTGACCTTGATCCTAGAAGGAGTGATCGATGATGGATAGATTTTAGATCCAGAGTATGAAGAACAAAGAGTTGTTGAAGCTTCTATTCCAACAATATAGTGGTCTCACAAGGAATCTAGTTCTATCTTTAACAGATTCCAATCATTTTTGGCAAATACTAATTCTTGGCTCAAGAGTATAGGTGTCAAAACCATAAAAATTAGAGTTAGTGATGATGATGATTCAACCAGACCTATTGGATTGAAATCAAAAGTTAGAGACAAATCCAAGGAAGGTGCTTCTTCTTCAGGTATCAGAATTAAGTTAAAAGCCATCCGTGTTGTGGAAAAACCTTTAGACAAAACAACATTAAAAGGGAAAGAAGTTAAAGAGACGCAAATCCAAATCATTGATCAGCAAGAGGGAGATGTTCTTGAATCTGCTACTGTTCTAAGTATAATGTCTCCACATATTGATGTTGCACCAGTATCAATATTGTCTCCTATGTCTCAAATTGATAGTGATGTTGATTCTTTCTCAACAATTTTTGTTTCTTCTATTGCTCCTACGGAAGTTGCTCTTCATACTTCAACTTCATCCACATTGACCACTTCTATGGAGAACATGCATGATAATTTGGAGAATGTTTTTGATGCCAATCTGATGTATCCAATAACATCATAGATGACACTTCCAGAGATAGATACATCAGCTGCAAGTTTTGATTGCTTTAGGGCTAATGCTAATCACAATACGCCATCTAAACAAACTCTTGTTGCAATTCAAACCGAGACATCTCCTAGGGTAACAACTATGGTACATAATGAATTTGTTTCTACACAAACCGCGGTTGTTGTTTCAAATGCAAATACATTGGATCTTCCTCCATGGTTAAGTTCAGTCACTTTAAAGAGAAAGAAACAAGCAATCTCTCCTGATGTCTTTGATTTCAAGCAGTTGAAGAAATCTAAGCCAAAGGTTGCAAAGAAAGCCAAAATGGTTTCACGGGTGGTTGTGGACAGCAATAAGATGAAGTATGCAGAAATAGTTAAACCTCTTGCAGACAAGTCACCAGAAGAGATGCAAGTGTCTGACTACAAATTCACCAGGGTGGATTTAGGTAAACAAACACATGCTAGCATGATGCAAGATGCCCAAAGTTCAGTAACAGTCTTGGCACATAGTTATAATGAACTCTTGGCTAAGAAAGAAAAACTGAAAGAGGAGAATGCACAACTTATTTTGGTAATTCAAAAGATTACCAAATCTTTCGAGATGGTTGATTCATTGTCTTCCTCTATTTCTGAAGAATCCATTAAACAAATTGAAAAGGTTGGACAAAAAGCAAGGGTAATTGATTCTTGGGTTGATCAATTGATAAATCAAAGTACTCAAGTGATTAAAAAGGGCCTTAATGTGATGACTAACGTAAAGATAGTAAAGTTGAAACTACACCAAGCTTCTGACACTTTCAAACAAAGCTTGGAATCTATGGAAAGAGATTTGAAAAGTTGGTATATTTTGAATGAAGAATGTTTGGAAATCTTATGTGCCAATGCAATAATACCAAACAAAGAAATGTATATTGAAACTGAAGAGCTCCTGTTAAACAAAACATTGGTATTCAAAGAGATCATTTCAGATATACAGGCTACTCAAGAGATAGTGGTTGAAGTAGAACAAGATATCATTTCAAGCGTTGAAAAGGAATCTTGCAAACTAAAAGATCAAAATGGTGAAGTACTTCCTGAAGATACTATACTTTCAACATTAACAGCAAAGTTTCATCAGGAGCTAGAAGTTGAAACCTTCACTGCACAATCCATTAGCAGATTTGTAGATCAGCATGCATTTCTTAATAAGATGCAGATTGCATTGGAAGAGCATCGATTGTCAATCATCAGATGTTTTGACACCATCATCAAAACAATTGTTGTTGCCAAGAATACAAAAGTGCCAAATCTTGATGAACTAAAAAATTCCATTCATAAATTTCAATGTTTCAAAGATAGCCATGGAAATAATTGAAGTGTTATTTAATTTTCAGTTTTGTCCCTTTTGGACAAATTACATGTAAAGGCAGAAATTGTAATTACATGTAATCAAATTACAAGTCAAGATAAATTAAGATTGTAATTTGGAATAAGTCAATTGCAAGTAGTTGGTGGTTGAGAGAATTTCTCAAGTTAGTTGAGATCCTCCCACCTTTTTCTCATGACCTCTCTCCTATAAATACTTGAGGGGGTCCTTTGTAATCTTTATTTTTTTAGCAATAGAAAGAGAACTCTACAAAAATTTATAGCAAAGAAGTCTTTGAGCTTCGTGTATGTAAACCTGATTTTCAAGCAATACAAAGGAAGGATATAAGGTTTCAAACTTTGGGTTGAATCTTATTGTATGATATTACTATGTTCTTATGTCATAGTGATACAGTTTTCTGAATTATTCTTGTGATCTCGTGGAGTTATTGTGATAAAACTTTGATCTAATTTGTTGTAGTCTTTGTGCTATAAGTTTGAAAGGTTAAATTAGCTTAATTTGTGATTAGAAGTTGGGAAGAATTATAAGTCTTTGTGCTTGTAATAATTCTCATATTAGGTGATTTTTGAATGCATTATACTTACAGACTTTGTGTTGTTATATATTGCAACTTGTTCTTAAATTATTTTTCAAAAAGGGTAGATAGGATCTCAGATTCTCAAGACTTTGTGCTTGGAATTGTTTTCCCATCCTGGAGGAAGTGAAAGAAGTCTTTGTGCTTTCAGGAAACTTCATTTCCTTTCTCTCAATTTTATTGCAGGTTGTTATAAGAGTTTTTCTAAAAGTTATTGTTACTTTTTTGTGAAGAGAAAAGAACATAATCTTTCCTGAAACAAGAGGAAAGGTTGTTATTCCATATATTTTAGTTTTAGTTAGTAAAAAGGGGGAGCCTTCCCTAAATTAGGAGAGTATTATACTCACACATTGTGGTTGAAACCACCATTTTGTTAAACCTCATAAGTTTGCAAAATATTCAACCAATAGTTTTTGGCGACGCCGCTGGGGATACAAATACATTTGAAAGCCTCTCGCTTTCTTTTGAAGTCCAATATTCTAAATCTGTTTACTTTGTTTTTGTTTAGTTTATACACTGGAAGGAATTTGTTATTACATTCGTCATAAGAAGGGTCAAAGTTCTCAAGAAATTTCTCCAAGTGAACAAGCTAAGTTTGAGTTGCTCACCAGTATATCCTCTCTTTCACGAACTACTAGTTTTCCACCATCCAAGAAGAAAAAGTCTATTCCAAGTGAAATTTGACCTTTCTTTTTGAAGTCGTTAATACCTTCCATTTCTATTATGGTTGTTGTTGTTGTTGCTACTCTTCCAGGCCCTTGGGGAGCAGCTTTTGGTCCTTTGGCTTTGACACCACCTCTTCATGCTCTTCCACAACGTTCCTAGAAAAATCTCCCTAAGTTTTATGGAGATGGTAAACAACATCCAGATGAACATGTCAAGTCCTTTTATATGGCATGTGGTGTTCTTGGAGTTGAACATAAAGATGTTGATGTTCCCCTTTTTGTCGAAACTCTCCAAGGTATTGCAGCCTATTGGTTTTATAATTTGGCGGTTGGCGTCATTACCAATTGGGATACACTCAAGACCAAGTTTGAAGAACATTTCAAACCTACTGAAGATGAACATGCTTTGTTGGCTCAGCTGACTCAGATGAAAAAAGATACACATGAAGGCATGTGTTAATTCATTGCTAAGTTCAACAAATTAGCAAATAGAATTCCTATTACTTCTCAACCTACTCCTGTAAATCTCAAGTGTTTCTATAACGCCCGTCGTGCAAACCCCAGAGAACACACACAATGCAAATAATTTTTTTTTTAAAACATAAACTTAAACATGTAATAACACTTAACCATAATCACATAGCACATTACATAACATTAACACACTTAGTTCTCTGGGGCACGCGAGGTTACTTTGCAACACTAAACATAAATAAAGATAAAGAATATAACATAACCATTTAATTTATGATAACCATATACAATGATACATCCGATAACCATGATGCGAGTATAATAAACATCGCATAATTACATCCATGATAAATCTTTTAAAATAGTTACAAATGAGCCTAACTATTACATCATCGTTATAATCTTACATTACAATTTTCTTTGATAAATGAATTACATAGAATCTCCCAACATGGGGTATTGATACAAGTATAATGAAATATGAAGTACAACTGATCACTGGTACAACTCCAACTGGAAATGCTGAGAAGACAAGATGCTGATGGGGAACCCAACGGGTGCGGAGCACGTTCCACCCAACCATGTGAATTACAAGTAACTCACCCCCCGTGCTCAGAGGTGACGAGGAAGTGAACCCGACCATGAATGTCAAACCGACTCAACAACAACATGATACAAAACAAGTACAACTCAAAGCTTACAATGAACAACCATCAACTTTCACAAATCACATGACAAGTTAAAACTTAAGAAACCCATCACAATAACATGAAGTATCACCAATCAACAATCATGAAACAAGTTCACAAGAATTCAAAAAGCATCATAAAGAGATAACATCCAGAGGCAACAACAACAAAGCACAAGGGTATCAAGTGGAGAGTGTCATCGCATAGCTCTCATGGGATTCTCCTGGCCCTTCCTCCAACTGAGGCGTCGGCACCCATCTATGGATCTCCTGGCCCTTCCTCCTAACTGAGGCGCCGGCACCATAGGGTAGCTGATGCGGAGCCAATAGTCTCTCGTGAAGACGAGCCTATGACTATGCTGACCACGGCCTTCTCAGTCTATCACTAGTCTAGGGTAGCCCTAATGCATAGCCGAGGAATCCAATGTTTTATTATCTTGTGTTTTTTTTAAACTACCCAACCCCCTAATTCTATTGTTTAGGTTATCACTTGTTTAGCTTACTCATTTGTGGGTTATCCTGAGGCACCGGCGCCCACGAAGAGCCACTCTCCCTCCTATGACCCCTAACATATCTCAAGTAGGCAAGGGTTGAACTAAATCATATAAAACATAATACTCGAATCCACACGTGCGAGGTATTATTCCTCTCGCAACAACACATAACATACTATCATAAGCAAACGTTCAACCCTTTCAAACATAAATCGTTAAACTTCAAAACCAAAGGTATAAATAAGACGAAGCCAGCTCCAAACTAAACATGCCTCTGGACTAGGGTTACAAGACAAGAGGGTTCCCACATCACGAGTGAATTTTACAACCATAAAAAGAGGAAAACAATATCAAGACCTCACGATTCCATAATTAAAAGAAACAATTCACTCATATGTATATAAAGAATCAATATAGAAAACACCACAAAAAATATAATTCCTACAACCAAATATTTAATTAATAACAAAACACATCAGATAAACATCTAAATAATACATTAAGTTCTATTATACTAAAATCAATAATATTTTATTTATAAAAGAAATCCCATTTCATTATTTTTATAAGTATATATATACATATATTTTATTTTATTTTTTTAAAACAAATTAAATATATATATATATATATATATAAAAAGAATAAATTAAATGAATATAAATAAAATAAATAAATAAATTTATATATATATATAATTTTATATATATATAAAAAATGAAATTTAATAAATTTACAAGGCCAAGTGGGGACTGGCGCAGTCCCCACGGGCTGCTGTACGCAGCAGTCCTGCGGACTGATGTGGCAGTCGGCCACACAGGGGCGCGGGGTGGGTACGGCTGTCGTGCCCTCCCAAAACCCCCATAAAGTTTATATTTGTTTTAAAAAATAAAAAATAAACAATTTCGATTTCCAATTTACATTTTTCTAAAAATTTAATTCTATGTATAAATTTTTTGAAGCACGGAAAAGACACGAAAATTCATTCACCCAGTACGAATTACGGAAATCGAAATGTACAGAAATTCCCTTTTTTTTTTTTGAATACCAAGCATAACGATTTAAATTAATATGTCAACTATATATATAAATAATATATTATATATATATACATATATACGAATTATGTATATAAATATATATATATATATATATGTAAACAAATACAATTAGCAAAACAGTGATTTAAACACAGGGAACATAATTTTCTGTGTACTAAACAGAATCACCCAAAATTTTAAATATATATTATTGATTTCGAGAATAATATTTCAATATCAGTAAAACAACAAAGGTCGTTCTTTTCCACATCAATAAATTGAGAGGTTGAATATATCCAACAGAATTGAAGAGTTTCCTTTCAGTTTGTTTACAACAGTATTCCTAATTTCCACATGGGTTTTCTTTTTAAGAAGGCCTATTTGTTTATCTATTTTCTAAACAAAACAAACAATTTTATTCAAGATCCAATTACAAATGAAACTACAAAATGGTTTCTCCATAATCTTCTCCTATTGGTTTGCTAATTGAGAGTCATTAAATATCAAATGAAGGTTTTCTTTTTCTGTAAATAAAATCAATCATATATATTCATTTATTTATCTAATTTCTTTTTGAAACAGAAAGAAGAATGAGACGAAACATTTGAAAACCTGGAGTCCTACGCTTATCCAAAAATCTGATGATGCTCGTTGATTCCGATGGCCTCTCCGAAGAGCTCCTTGTTCTTGCTTCCAGATCTCCTCTACAGAATTTTGCCCTCGAACTTGATTTCAATTATTTATCCAGAAAGACCTCCCCAAGACAACACCAGTAACAGATTGAAGACCAATTTCCTTCCTAGAACTCTCCTCACATAATAGCCAAAAGATCTAAAAACTCCTCTCTTCAGATTTCAAAAGTACCTAAACAATGACTTGAGCAACTTCAATATTCCTGATCTTCTGTGTGTGTGTGAACTTACAAAAATTCTTAATTAAATAAAAATATATTATCCCTCTCCTCAAAAACTCTAAAAATCCAAATTAAAAGAAAATCATTCTTTAAAAGCAAGCTTTTTAATTAGATCTGTATTCCTATTCGTTTGCACAACTTTTCATTCTTTTTATTTGTTTTTATTGTTTTAATTTCTATTTTTACCACTTTCTTGCACAACACATTATCTATTTAATTTAAATAATTTATTCTAATAATTATCCACCACCAGATAATTGATTAAAATAATTAAGACACATTTAATATTTAATTATTATTTAATTGAAATATGTGATTTTCAAAAATAATTAAATCATCTAAATATTTAAAAAGAATTTAAATCTAACATTAAAATAATTAATTATTTCAATCATTAAAATAAATCATAACTTATAAAATGCCACCCTGACAAAATACAACAAAACACATAACACAAAACACAAAAGACGACAATTACACAAAATAAACAATACCAAACAAACGAGACGACCTGACATCATGGAACGGGAGGACTTCATCGTCACCTCTGTTTCAACATTTAACCGTTGGGCTATTGGTGCTCGCCCTGTCCTGCCGAAGCAGTTGGAATCGAGACTTGTACCTGCAAATCCTGCATACAAACGAAGTTGTGTACATGTGCATACATATATCTAAAATCAAAGCATTAAATCGAAGTACTGCATTGTGAGAAGGAATCGCAACATAGCAGGGCACTCGCGAACGAGTGATGCCATGTTGTCCTTCATCACACCTATTCTAACAATTATAATATAACCAATAAAATTAACATTTCTAACTAACAATCATCTCATAACATATCTAATTAAATCACTGCATCATAATATAATTCTGAAAATCAACTAACATTACCAACCACAATGTCATATAGAATAATCATGTCCATAACGAAATAATAGCATCATCTAACGTCTAACTAACCAAATCAAACAATACCATCATAGTTACAAGTAGAAAACAAACGCATATAAAGATAATAAATCCAAACAGTAAGAGGAGGGGTATTACATCCTCCCCCCCATAAAATCGGCTTACTCCTGGAAGCCAGGTAAACAAGAGGAAATAAGGTTCCCCAAAATAGAAGGCATCCTCACACACCAAGACGGTGAACTAATCACCATTAGAAACTAGAATCAAGCTCACACATAAGAGTAACAAATAATAATACAAGTATTAGTAACATGGGGGTATTACATCCTCCCCCCCAAGGATATGGCTTCCTCCAAGAAGCCATTAAATAGATAAGAGTAAGCACACAACAACCACGCAGAGACCACGCCACAAACCACACACATAACTCACATCACTGGAAACCACATCACACAATGACACAAGGGTTCATAGTGCATCCTTGATAGGAAGGATATCGGTGCATTGCGCACTACACCGAGGGTCCTATCCTTTCCCATCAGTTTCCTGCACCATTGCCCTAAGACCGACTAACGAAAGAACTTAGGTTCACAACCAACACAACAAAAAAAAAAATGAAACTCTAGACTGTAGGGACAAAATGCAAGGTTACATAGTGAGCACACATAGTGCCCAGTGTATGAACCTATGCTCTGATACCAAGTTGTAACGCCCGTCGTGCAAACCCCAGAGAACACACATAATGCAAATAATTTTTTTTTTTAAACATAAAATTAAACATGTAATAACACTTAACCATAATCACATAGCACATTACATAACATTAACACACTTAGTTCTCTGGGGCACGCGAGGTTACTTCGCAACACTAAACATAAATAAAGATAAAGAATATAACATAACCATTTAATTTATGATAACCATATACAACGATACATCCGATAACCATGATGCGAGTATAATAAACATCGCATAATTACATCCATGATAAATCTTTTAAAAGAGTTACAAATGAGCCTAACTATTACATCATCGTTATAATCTTACATTACAATTTTCTTTGATAAATGAATTACATAGAATCTCCCAACATGGGGGATTGATACAAGTATAATGAAATATGAAGTACAACTGATCACTGGTACAACTCCAACTGGAAATGCTGAGAAGACAAGACGCTGATGGGGAACCCAACGGGTGCGGAGCACGTTCCACCCAACCATGTGAATTACAAGTAACTCACCCCCCGTGCTCAGAGGTGACGAGGAAGTGAACCCGACCATGAATGTCAAACCGACTCAACAACAACATGATACAAAACAAGTACAACTCAAAGCTTACAATGAACAAACATCAACTTTCACAAATCACATGACAAGTTAAAACTTAAGAAACCCATCACAATAACATGAAGTATCACCAATCAACAATCATGAAACAAGTTCACAAGAATTCAAAAAGCATCATAAAGAGATAACATCCAGAGGCAACAACAACAAAGCACAAGGGTGTCAAGTGGAGAGTGTCATCGCATAGCTCTCATGGGATTCTCCTGGCCCTTCCTCCAACTGAGGCGCCAGCACCCATCTATGGATCTCCTGGCCCTTCCTCCTAACTGAGGCGCCGGCACCATAGGGTAGCTGATGCGGAGCCAATAGTCTCTCGTGAAGATGAGCCTATGACTATGCTGACCACGGCCTTCTCAGTCTATCACTAGTCTAGGGTAGCCCTAATGCATAGCCGAGGAATCCAATGTTTTATTATCTTGTGTTTTTTTTTAAACTACCCAACCCCCTAATTCTATTGTTTAGGTTATCACTTGTTTAGCTTACTCATTTGTGGGTTATCCTGAGGGCGGCGCCCACGAAGAGCCACTCTCCCTCCTATGACCCCTAACATATCTCAAGTAGGCAAGGGTTGAACTAAATCATATAAACATAATACTCGAATCCACACATGCGAGGTATTATTCCTCTCGCAACAACACATAACATACTATCATAAGCAAACGTTCAACCCTTTCAAACATAAATCGTTAAACTTCAAAACCAAAGGTATAAATAAGATGAAGCCAGCTCCAAACTAAACATGCCTCTGGACTAGGGTTACAAGACAAGAGGGTTCCCACATCACGAGTGAATTTTACAACCATAAAAAGAGGAAAACAATATCAAGACCTCACGATTCCATAATTAAAAGAAACAATTCACTCATATGTATATAAAGAATCAATATAGAAAACACCACAAAAAATATAATTCCTACAACCAAATATTTAATTAATAACAAAACACATCAGATAAACATCTAAATAATACATTAAGTTCTATTATACTAAAATCAATAATATTTTATTTATAAAAGAAATCCCATTTCATTATTTTTATAAGTATATATATATATATATTTTCTTTTTATTTTTTAAATCAAATTAAATATATATATATATAAAAAGAATAAATTAAATGAATATAAATAAAATAAATAAATAAATTTATATATATATATATATATATATATATATATATATATAAATATATATAAATATATATATATTTATATATAAATATATATAAATATATATATATATATATATATATATAAATTTTATATATATAAAAAATGAAATTTAATAAATTTACAAGGCCAAGTGGGGACTGGCGTAGTCCCCACGACTACTGTACGCAGCAGTCCTGCGGACTGTTGTGGCAGTCCCACACAGGGGCGCGGGGTGGGTACGGCTGCGTGCCCTCCCCAAACCCCCATAAAGTTTATATTTATTTTTTAAAAAAATAAATAAACAATTTCGATTTCCAATTTACATTTTTCTAAAAATTTAATTCTATGTATAAATTTTTTGAAGCACGGAAAAGACACGAAAATTCATTCGCCCAGTACGAATTACAGAAATCGAAATGTACAGAAATTCCCTTTTTTTTTTTGAATACCAAGCATAACGATTTAAATTAATATGTCAACTATATATATAAATAATATATTATATATATATATATATACATATATACGAATTATGTATATAAATATATATATATATGTAAACAAATACAATTAGCAAAATAGTGATTTAAACACAGGGAACATAATTTTCTGTGTACTAAACAGAATCACCCAAAATTTTAAATATATATTATTGATTTCGAGAATAATATTTCAATATCAGTAAAACAACAAAGGTCGTTCTTTTCCACATCAATAAATTGAGAGGTTGAATATATCCAACAGAATTGAAGAGTTTCCTTTCAGTTTGTTTACAACAGTATTCCTAATTTCCACATGGGTTTTCTTTTTAAGAAGGCCTATTTGTTTATCTATTTTCTAAACAAAACAAACAATTTTATTCAAGATCCAATTACAAATGAAACTACAAAATGGTTTCTCCATAATCTTCTCCTATTGGTTTGCTAACTGAGAGTCATTAAATATCAAATGAAGGTTTTCTTTTTCTGTAAATAAAATCAATCATATATATTCATTTATTTATCTAATTTCTTTTTGAAACAGAAAGAAGAATGAGACGAAACATTTGAAAACCTGGAGTCCTACGCTTATCCAAAAATCTGATGATGCTCGTTGATTCCGATGGCCTCTCCGAAGAGCTCCTTGTTCTTGCTTCCAGATCTCCTCTACAGAATTTTGCCCTCGAACTTGATTTCAATTATTTATCCAGAAAGACCTCCCCAAGACAACACCAGTAACAGATTGAAGACCAATTTCCTTCCTAGAACTCTCCTCACATAATAGCCAAAAGATCTAAAAACTCCTCTCTTCAGATTTCAAAAGTACCTAAACAATGACTTGAGCAGCTTCAATATCCCTGATCTTCTGTGTGTGTGAGAACTTACAAAAATTCTTAATTAAATAAAAATATATTATCCCTCTCCTCAAAAACTCTAAAAATCCAAATTAAAAGAAAATCATTCTTTAAAAGCAAGCTTTTTAATTAGATCTGTATTCCTATTCGTTTGCACAACTTTTCATTCTTTTTATTTGTTTTTATTGTTTTAATTTCTATTTTTACCACTTTCTTGCACAACACATTATCTATTTAATTTAAATAATTTATTCTAATAATTATCCACCACCAGATAATTGATTAAAATAATTAAGACACATTTATTATTTAATTATTATTTAATTGAAATATGTGATTTTCAAAAATAATTAAATCGTCTAAATATTTAAAAAGAATTTAAATCTAACATTAAAATAATTAATTATTTCAATCATTAAAATAAATCATAACTTATAAAATGCCACCCTGACAAAATACAACAAAACACATAACACAAAACACAAAAGACGACAATTACACAAAATAAACAATACCAAACAAACGAGACACCCTGACATCATGGAACGGGAGGACTTCATCGTCACCTCTGTTTCAACATTTAACCGTTGGGCTATTGGTGCTCGCCCTGTCCTGCCGAAGCAGGTGGAATCGAGACTTGTACCTGCAAATCCTGCATACAAACGAAGTTGTGTACATGTGCATACATATATCTAAAATCAAAGCATTAAATCGAAGTACTGCATTGTGAGAAGGAATCGCAACATAGCAGGGCACTCGCGAACGAGTGATGCCATGCTGTCCTTCATCACACCTATTCTAAAAATTATAATATAACCAATAAAATTAACATTTCTAACTAACAATCATCTCATAACATATCTAATTAAATCACTGCATCATAATATAATTATGAAAATCAACTAACATTACCAACCACAATGTCATATAGAATAATCATGTCGAAACGAAATAATAGCATCATCTAACGTCTAACTAACCAAATCAAACAATACCATCATAGTTATAAGTAGCAAACAAACGCATATAAAGATAATAAATCCAAACAGTAAGAGGGGTATTACAGTTTCTTCATCAATACTCAGCTTCCTGAAGTTAGTTTTTTGTTGAGAAGAGCCATTCCAACTGATTTGATCCATGCTCAAGCTCTTGCCACGGAGATAGAAGATAATTTGATCTTGGCTGGAAAAAATAGGAAGGATCCTAATTGATCCAAAGGAAATTATTTTTTTGAGTCTCCTGTTGCTGGTTCTGTTGATCCTATGGTGCAAAAATTAGCCAATGAACTTCTTGCTTTAAAGAAGCAAGTCTCACAAGCTCCTTATGCTGCTCCGTACAAATATATTCCTAGAAGGATATATCCTAATTCGGCCTCAAATTATATTGCTAAAAATCAGTCTAAGTTGCCTCCTCCAGAGAGGCTCGCACTTGAAGCTCCTCCACAGAAAGCAGCAGTTGCATATTATGAGATTGATCAAAATGAACCTTCTTTTGTTGACTTTCAAGCTGAAGATGATGTTTTCTTTTATCAAAGTGAGGAAGAAGCAACTGGTGACTCCACTATACGGTTTATGCATTATGATAATTCAGCAGCAACTGAAAATGATCATAGTCAAGCTTATGTTGTAATGACACGTTCTCAGACTCATTTGGCTCAACAAGATGAAGAAACAAAGGCAAAGAACAATGTTCAGTTGCCAGTTACTATTGCTAAAAGAGGAACATCGCTGCCTACTTTGGCTAAAGATGCAATGAAAAATTAGGTGAGTAATATTTCTAATGTTTCTTCTAATGAGCCAAGACCAGTATATCAAATCCTAAATCACAAGCTGAAAATACAACTTCTGCATCCTTAGCAAATTCCTTTCAAGATTTTGATATTATTGATCATGCTAGGAAGACTAAAATTCAAATGTCTGAAGTTGAATATCTTCAAGCTAATCCTGACCAATTTGATAGATTGGTAAAAAAAATCAAGAATAAAGATACTCGTCCTATCTCAAACACTACTGAAAATACCCCTGTTGTTCAAGAAGTTGAAAATCTGCCTAATAACTTGATTACCATTCCATCTTCAATCCCAGGAAAGATAGAACCCTTCTATATTTCCTTGTTTATCAATGGTTTTAAGTTAAGCAACTGTGTCATTGATTTTGGTGCTTCGGATAATGTTATGCCAATTAAGGTGGCCAATTGTCTTGGTTTAACTCTTACCAAAACTTTTGGTAGTTGTTATTCAATGGATA